>JARQOC010000001.1:447501758-447545730 GCA_033576535.1 Allobates femoralis
CCCGGGAAATTAAAGATTACCTCTGCAGTTGGGTTTTTAATAATCATCTTGCACCGCTGCTGTCACAGAGGTACAAGATGATTTGTTACTGCACTGAAAACCGGCAAATTCAAACTCTGCAGCTTTGACAGCCACAGAGATTAAAGCAATTTTTTATGCACATGCGTGTGACTATCGCACAGTGTGCTGTATGGGTGTGAGGTTTCCTCGCACCCATAGACTTTCATTAGCCCCTTGCACGACAAATACGTGTTAAGTCGCAGCATTCTAAACTCGCATTTGACTCGCAGTGCGAATTCAGTGCAGGGGACACGCATCAGTGTGCCCTGCTTGATATGGCAACACTGGTCCGAGTGCAATGCGAGTTTCCCTCGCATTGCACTCGTGCGAGGCACACGCACAGTGTGCCTTAAGCCTAACAGTGTTAGTAGCAGATCTCCCCACCATAACAATGCATTGTAACCACATTTTTTGCTTAATTTGTTTCCCCTATTTTCCTCCTCTAAAATCAGGGTGCGTCTTTTAGTCCGGTATGTCTTATAGTCCGAAAAATACGGTACATATTTTAAATAAATCTGGATGTCTTGTAATGACCAGAGGTCCTATTAAGATCCAGTGAGTCACAGACTGAGACAGAGGCAGAAATAAACAACCGTATTTTTACTAATATGGGGATCAAAGTATGGTTCAGTATGGAATGTAAAAATCTCAAAATCCCCTTAAAATATTACCAATAACAGTTTCACACACTCAGCGTTAGCCGACATCAATGCACCGATCTCAGAGTTCCCAGGGTATGTAAATCACACTCAGAACCAGGAGCAAATTTACCTACACGTTAGACTTATCAAGGATTTAACTTAACTAAAGGCTATGTACATCAACTGTGGGCGGTCTGATGGGACCTCTGAGATGGCACACGGAGTATAACTTATCACAGCTAATAACAATATATTACACTATATCAATGCTGGCTATACACTTAGCACAGGGATACCCGGGTATCTCAAAACTATGGTACCATCAACCTCAAATGTAGCTTTACACCGGTGTATATTCCACGTGGGCTGCAGCAAGTCCAGAAAAAGAAAAACCTTTGGCGCCAAAAAAAAACCGTATTGTAAAAAAAACTGCAAAATTTGGCAGCTTACCAGCCAATGCCAGATTCACATGTCCAGTACTTTAGTTCTGTAAGCTTGGGGTGCAATCTGTGGAGCACTCTTTTCCAGGGCTTGTCAGGACCTTGTCAGGATCCTCCCAATGTGGATGGCACCGGACGCCGGCTCTCCTTTCGCAGTCACTCACGGCCTTCCTGGACGCCAATCACTCTCTCCATCAGGGGAACATCTCCTCAGCCTCCTTGTCAGGATCCTCCCAATGTGGATGGCACCGGGCGCCGGCTCTCCTTTCGCAGTCACTCACGGCCTTCCTGGACGCCAATCACTCGCTCCATCAGGGGAACATCTCCTTAGCCTCTCCTCGGATGCTGGACACTTGCTCAGTTCAAGATAAAGTCTTTAGTTCACACAACAGGGCTTGCAAACAACTTTAAAGGCCCATATAGCTTGCACTGGCTCTGCTGTAATCCTTACACTAGTAATGGCCACCGCAGAGAGAGATCAACAACAACAGGAGCAACTGACAGAGCCGTCACCAAGGCAACCAGAGACCGTGCTTTCACTTTCCTATACACAGAGCAGTCACCATGGCAACCAGAGACTGTGCTTTTCACTTTCCTGGGCCACTACAAAATGGCAGTCTGCTTGGTTTTAGCAGCTTATTAGTTTACTCTCTTACAGTCTCATAGTTAATGTTTATGTGAATAGATTATATTTGATCCATATTATTGTATATACTCGAGTATAAGCCGAGGTCCCAAACTTTACCCCCCAAAACTGGGAAAACGTATTATCTCGAGTATAAGCCTAGGGTGGGAAATGCAGCAGCCTTCCATCCTGGTATATAGTCCCTCATGACTGTATATAGCCCCTCATCACTGTATGTAGCCCCCTCCACTGTATGTAGCCTCTCATCACTGTATATAGCCCCTCATCACTGTATATAGCCTCCTCACTGTAAATTGTTCCTCATCACTCTATATAGTTCCCTCCACTGTATATAGCCCTCATCACTGTATATATCCCCTCATCACTGTATATAGCCCCCTCCACTGTATATAGCCCCCCATCACTGTATATAGCCCCACCTCCACTCCTATATAGCCCCCCTCATCATGGTAAATGGCCACCCATTCACTGTATATAGCCACCATCAATGTATATAGCCCCACATAACTGTATATAACCCCCATCACTGCATATAGACCCCATCACAACTATATACAGCCCCCATCACTGTATATAGCACCCTATCATCACAGTATATAGCCCCATGCTGGCTCACGCAATAAAATAATAAATTATTTAACTTCCCTCCGTCGTTGTCCTGCAGCACCATCTCTCCTCCAGTCTTCCTGCTTTTGCATTGCTGCTGTGCTGGTCACATGATTACATGCTGGCACAAGCAGGAAGGCATGAAGGAGAAGGGATGGTGCTGCAGGACAGTGATGGAGGGTAAGTTAAATTGTTTATTATTTTATTGCGTGCACCAGCATGGGGGCCATATACTGTGATTTGGGGGGCAAGTATACTTAGTTTAATGTAATGTGCGCTGCTCCCCCCACCAATGATGGACAGGGCATTACATTACACTAATGAGCAGGGGAACGTGACTCCCCATTGTCTCTGCAGCTTCCTCCAGCTTCCAGTCACCACTACCCCACAGCAAATAGTACTGACTTGAATACACTTTTCAGCACAAAAAGTGTGCAGAAAAACTTGGCTTTTACTTGAGTATATATATAATATACTGTAACTATTAGGTAATTATGCTTGGGTGTGGTTACATTAAATGAAATAATACATACACCCTTTATTTGTTTTTTGCAACTTTGGTTAAAAAAAAAAACAGTAGACAATAGATTTACCTCCAAATGTAGAGGATTCCACAAAGATGTTAAAACAATTGAGAAAATGCTAATTCACAAGTACAGGGTGGGTCATTAATTTGGTTACCCCCAAGTAAAATGGGAATGGTTGGTGATTAGGGATGGGCGAACCCGAACTGTAAAGTTCGGGACCCGTACAGAACAGATAGTGTTCGGTCACAAGGTCCCGAACACGGATTTCCATGGGAAACCCGTGATACAGTTCGGGCCAATTCGGGTCCAGTAGCTGTAAAAAAAAGAATAAAATTAATAACAGACATTAGGATCATACTTACTTGTCCCCCAATGCGTCCTCCCGTCTCGCTGTTGCAGCCACTTCTACTTCCGGGGACACTCATTAACTTCCGGCGGTATTCATTGCACTTGGTAGTCTTCAGCTTTTTCTGGCTGGCGTCGGCAGTCTTCAGCTTTTTCCGGCCATGTTTGTGCGGTATCGTCAGGGTTCACCTGCGGTCATGGCCCAGGCCATGAACCCGGGTGAACTCTGACTGTCACTGTCAGTATCGGCCTGTTTCTCGCTCTGTATAGATGCTTATCTATGCAGAGCGATGTAGCAGTGCTAACATTGCTCTATCACTGTGGACTACGTCGGACTGAAGATTTTTTATAATAAAGATGGAGTCTCTAAAAGTTTTTTTGTTTTATTTCTAATAAAAAAACTTTTCTCTGTGGCGTGACCCCATGAATTTCGGGCTTAGGGCCAGCTGATAATGATCTGACAAGCCCCATGCATTTTCTATGGGGCTTGCAGTCGGGTGCGGCAAGTGGCGGTTTCGCGGATCTGCTGGATCCGGCACTTGCGGCTCCGAAATAAAAACCCTGCAGGGAAATGTCAGATCCAGCAGATCCGGCAAACCTCACTTGCCGAACCCGACCATAAGCCCCATAGAGAATGATTGGGGCTTGCTGGATCGGTTTTCTGGAAAGTGGATTGGTCGTGGCAGGCCAGTTGAATGGCGATCAAGGTATCCCAATCTGACCTCCTTAGACTTTTATCTTTGGGGTCAACTGAAGGCAATTGTCTATGCTGTGAAGATACGAGATGTGCAGCATCTGAAACAATGGATACTGGAAGTCTGTGCTAGCATTTCTTCTGTGGTGTTGCTATCAGTGTGTTAAGAGTGGGGAGAAGAGGTTTGCATTGACAATCCAACACAATGGGCAGCACTTTGAACACATTTTATAAGTGATCATAAACTTATAAATAACTCATGAAAGAATAAAGTTACATTAAAACCAAGCACACCATTCTTTTTCTTATGAAATTGTCAATAGGTTTGATGTGTCACATGACTCTCTTCCCATTGAAAAAAATAAAGTTGGATCCAAAATGCCCGACTTCAAAATGGCTGCCATGGTCACCACCCATCTGGAAAAGTTTTCCCCCTCCCATATACTAATGTGCCACAAACAGGAAATTGATATCACCAACCGTTCCCATTTTATTTAGGTGTATCCAAATAAATGGCCCACCCTATAGAACTCTACGCAAGTGTGCTTCCGGAGATACAAATGCCAAGAATGATCAGGTAGTGACATGACAACGAATGTTATAGGCTAACATTGTATTGTGGCATCACTCTTTTGTTCTCTTCCATATATGTTAAGTTATAAGTCACCTGATAAATATGCAGGCTGTCAAAACAGTATCTATTACCTCACACATACAAACGGTGAATAGGCCTTTTTTGGCCACTGACTGTTACTATCCCGGGCTCTTAATTTTAAAGGCACTATTTCAAAATGAGAATGATTCCAATCAGAGAAAATGTCACTTATGAGGTATATGGTGTAAACCAGGGGTGCGGAACCTTTTTCTACTGAGGCCCATTTGGAAATTTTTACCATCTTTCGGGGGCCACACAAAATTATCGACTTGAAAATACCTGCTATATTTGGTTAAATACTACTGTGGTGACTGGAGCTGCTTTTCTTTCGCGTGGCTGTGATGTTAGGTGATATTGATCATGGGCTTTCCAACTGCTTTCCCAGGTTTGCTAGAGCTCTACACATTACATGATTGGCTGGGAGCATATACATCACAGGCGTGGCTGAGTCTGGGGCATAGACATCAAAGGAAGGCTGAGGCTGGAGCATAGACATCGCAGGGGAGGCTGAGGCTGGGGCATGGAGATCACTGGGGAGCTGGATTTCAAGGCAGGAACTTGGCAAAATGCGTTGCCAACCCGAGCATGGCGGTCCACAGGAATCTGCCCGAGGGCTGCATAGAGGTCATCGAGGACCACATGCAGCCCTGGGGCCTGAGGTTCCCCACCCCTGGTGTAAATGCTGTTTGTGATACTGACTACATCTCAAAAGTACTGTGATTCATGTATGATCAGCAAGACTGATGGTGATTGGTTAGAAAACTATCATCATTTTACTATTGTTGAGTGCATATTAAGAGTTGTAGGTTCATGTGATATCAATGTATATTGTGGAGCATGACCTAACATTGCAATTGATTACTGGGCTAGGTTTGGTGATGTCCCCATGTACTAATAGTGTTTCTGATGCTGCATTCATATACTGATGGGGGTTTTGTATTTATGTACTGATGGTGATTGTGGTGACGTTTTCATGAACTGATGATATTTCTGGAACATTTTACCTTCACCTCAAGCTGCAGAAAAGCCAGAATCGGTCCTTTCTGGAATAATTAATTGTTTGGTATTGAATAACTTGTATTCTAGTATTTTAAACTGCTTGAAAATATTATTATGGTATGCCATCACAAGAAGATTAATCTTCTGAGACCACTTCTTGAGAACAAAGGGATTGATGTTCCTTTGGCTTATATATGGAGTGGCACTCCAGGCCACTCCTGTATAGGGAACAATATAACATTTGTATTCAAGCTAATCAGGCTGTGTTGTAGTTCTCCAAAATGGCAATTTTCAGGAGCACCGCAATGAAAAGACAGCCTGCAAAAAAGTTGCAATTTTTAATTGGCCGCATTGCAGTTTCTTTTGTGGGTCATTGGGGGGGGAGGAGCAAGAAATTAAATAAGAATCGATAAGTGATAGAATATCTGATTGATATGTCATAACGTACAATAGTGGGAAAATGTAATAAATAATAAGTTTAATTACCTTTTCATTTCATCCTTGCAGTCATTAAGATAATATTTCATTAACTCAATCTCAGATCCAGATGACAACAAGATAAATTTGTCCATGTAATAGAACTGAGGAAAACGAGGAGGTCTGGAGAACATTTCCTTCCCCTGAAATGATGAAGAGAAGAATTAAGAGTATTTAATTAGAGTTTTTTTATTTAAATTTTTCTGTCTAAAAAAAATTATAAAAAATCCTTATGCAGCGTTTTTTATGCTTTTGACGCTTTGTTTAAAAGTCAGTATGTGATTTTTTTTGCAGCATATCTGGGTGAGTTACATGTGTGCTTTATCTACAGTACATGAGTTACTTAAACACTGCAGTTCTCAAATTCAGTATGGAGTAAAAAGCGTGTTCATGAGGTTTCTGGGATCTCATAGCTTTTAAAGGTAGTATAAAAAGCAGTTTATAATTTAAATTAAAAAACTCTGCAGGAGTGTATAGCTTAAGGTTATGTGAACACAAGAACTAAAAAAGCACCATAAATAGACCTCAAACAATGATCATAATGCACAGCAATGTCAAAGCAGAATTGCTATGTACATTTTTAGTCTTATGTCACTTCATTGAATAATTTGAGCACTTAGAAACCTTGAAGCCGCTGAAAAAAGTAATGTTCATTCTTCATGAGGCTTCGAATGGAATCTATAAGACCGGCTTCACACTGCGGTTTGGAGCTGTCAGGTTGTGTCCAGTGTTTTGCAGGATGTACCAGACACAACCTGACAGCCACAGACGTGCAGAAACTGAGGGCAAATATGCCCTCCGATCCTGTTTTAAACAGGAATCGTTTCTGCACGTCTGTGCCGCTGTCTAGTGGTGAAATGTCAGCAGTGCAGGGGCAGGGGAGCTGCCTGCAGTGCTGAAATTTCAGCCGTGGAGCTCTCCAGATGCTGAACTTCAGTGGCGGCTCTGTAATGCTGCGCTCTCCATAGTGCTGAACGAGTGCACCTGCATAGCAGAGCCGCCGCTCTTTCAGCACCAGGCATCCGGGAACCGGTATGATTTTTTTGCCGGATCCGGTGCGATCCGGCGCCCATAGACTCTAATGTTATGGACGCCGAATCAACTGCCACACACTTACCGCAAGCCCCATAGACAATGCATGGGGCTTGCCGCAAGTGTGCCACAAGTGCAGCCGTCAGGCGGCAAATGCGGTAGATGCGTTTTTTTGACCGGATCTGCCGCATTTTTTCAAAACGCCAATTGTGAAAGCACCTTTAAAGACACCGTGTGCATATACGTTGAATGACACATGTTTTTTGGTACAGTTTTGTAGGAAAATGCATTATCGGAGAGTGTTTTGATGCTGTTTTTGTCACATTTATTCACAATGGTTTTTCATGTGTTTTTATTATATGAGGTAGTAATAGGTATGCCCATAGCACATTTTTGCTGAAAAAAACACATAGAAAAAACATGATGAAAAAAGCTAATTTTACTGCAATTTATAAGTGGTACAAAAGTACGGTAATAGTCATAATACACGGAAAGGAACATGTGGATTATAGGCAAATTTTCTCATTTTATTAAATGGGAAGCTTAATATAAGCAGAATTGCTGCATTATTTAACACCTTAGTGATGGAGGCCAATTTTGACCAGGCCAAATTTTAGAAATCTGACCAATGTCACCTTCTGTGGTAATTGTAATGCTATAGGACATAGGTGATGAGACGTGACCAGCTGCATGTTGGTCACACTAGGCACAAGCCTTTGCAGTGGCGTGCACCTTTGAGGGTCGGGGATACTTTTCACCCACCTACTGGTCCTGCCAAGGGAGTACTTTGGCAGATCGCTTCCCAGGCAGTGAACAGTGCGGTGGCTAGTGACTGGACACACGGCAGAAGGCAGGTCAAAAATCACCAAAGCAAAGCACAATGTAAAAAAAAACAAAAGAGAAAACTTAACACAGCAATAAGCTACAGATAAAGCTGAACTACAGCAGAAAGCCTCAGAATGCTAAGCACTGTGCAAACTAACTAACACAAACTGCGCCCCGCGTGGCCAGCCATGGGTGACGGACGACCCAACAGAGAGCCATAGCATGCCAAAGAGCACAACTGACCCACTCAGCTGTAGAACCATCAGTCCTGACCATAATTATTCTGAAATGCTTCAAAAGATCCCAGTGATTCTAAGGCGTTTTTTCATGACATATTGTACTTCATGTTAGTGGTAAATTTAGGATGAATTTTTTTGCGTTTACAGAATTTGTGAAAAAAAATCAAATATTTGATGAAAATTTAGCAATTTTAAAAGTTTTAATTTTTATGCCCTTAAGCCAGGGAGTTAGAGGTACATCTCAATGAATTAGAATATTATCAAAAAGTTACTTTATTTCAGTAATTCAATACATTAAGTAAAACACATATATTATATAGAGTCATTACAAACAGAGTAATCTATTTCAAGTGTTTATTTCTGTTAATGATGATGATTATGGCTTACAGCCAATGAAAGCCCGAAGGTCATTATCTCAGAAAATTAAAATAGGGAGGATGAAGGGTCTGAGAGATAAAATATTACCTAAATAGGTATCAGAGGCTTCACCTTGTGTAGTTGTGAACCACTATAAAAGCATATCACGGTTGCTGGGTGCAAATAGAGCAGGGAGGATGAAGGGTTAAAAACCGTGCTGCCGTATTCCACGAGACATCAAAGAGTGAACATAATATTGATTTATTAGTCAACACATTTCAGGGCTCCCGGGCCCGTTCCTCAGGACAAATCAATATCATATTGCCATGTTTCAGGGAGCCTTAAAACACTAACAAATCAATATTATATTCACCCTTTCAAGTCTCGTAGAATACGGCAACACGGTTTTTAACCCTTCATCCTCCTACTTTAATTTTTTGAGACAATGACTTTTGGCTTTTCATTGGTTGTAAGCCATAATCATCAGCATTTACAGAAATAAACACTTGAAATAGATCACTATGTTTGTAATGACTCTATATAATAAAAAGTAAATGTGGTACCCCAGGGTCTTAGTGCCACTGTGTCATCACTGCCCCCGGGTGGTTGTGTCACGCTGAGAGCAACAAAAGGGTCTTCTTATCAGGCAGGAAAACTACGCACAACACCTTCTGCCTCCAGGCCAGAAGGGGAAGAGCAAGCCCGGGTTCAGGGTGAGCTCCCCTATAAATTCTTGTCTGGGGTGGAGCCAGTCACTTCACTTCCGGAGAGGACTGTGAGGAGTACCTGGAGGATCAAGCTGTGCTAAGCTCATCCTAGGTACAGCCAATCTGTTCCTAGGAGGACTGAGGCAGGCATCCTGGTGGACTAGAGGCTATAGAGCTCATCTCAGGATCGCTGACTCGGTGCAAGGCCTAAGGCTAGGGTCTGAAGAGAGTTGCAGGAACACCTGGGGAGCTGAGTGACATCGTGCTCACCCCAGAGGAAAAGATCAGAAAACGGACACCCGGTCCGAGACTATGCAGGGTCTAACATCCCGGCAGTCATTACCAGAAGGTGGGGAATTCCAGGTTTCTCAGCCACACCGTGCCTGGAGACACAGCAACAAAGAGAATTCAGGAACTGATACCCGAGATGAGGGTTAGAAAGGATTCGAGTTGCCTGTCATACCGACACCTCACAGTAAGAGACAGGGCCGGCAGCTCAGCTGATGCAGCAGCAGGAGTCAATACATAGAGCTGCTGGGTGAGAAGGAGCCCTCAAGTTGCACTCAGCAAAGACTCTGTGGACAACTGCCTGAAGTCAGCTATTCCAGTAAAAAACTGAGTGACCAACAAACAGTGAGTCTGCTTATTGCCTTGTGCCCGTCGTCCTGCACCCTACACCTAAACTACCTTCACTGCCCTGGGGAACTTCTCTGCCTGTGGAGAGCCACTCCATCCCAGCTGCTATCCACTGTCCCCGGAGGTTCTGCAGCAGCGGTGGCCACCTATAGCCACATACCACGGGTGGTGTCACGAACAATCTCCCTATTCATCATTCCCTTTTCCTACTAAGCCAAAACCCCTTTTTAGCTGCACCCAGGGTCAAGGGAACCAGGTCTCGACCCCTGTGGCAGCCCAGAGACAGTATAGCCCGGTTCCGAGTACCCCACGGCCCTGGGGAAGGACATAAGCATTTCACTCTATACATTGAATTACTGAAAAAAATTAACTGATGATATTCTAATTCATTGAGATGCACCTGTATGTCACACAAACTACTTTATAAGTAACATGTACCATATGCCCACTTACAGTAGAAAAATTTTTTTTATGTTTAGGAAGTTAGAAGGGTTAAAATGTTTATTGGCAATTTCTCATTTTCCAACAAAAATTAACACACTTATTTTTTTAGGGACCACATCACATTGGAAGTGACTGTGAGAGACCTACATGACAGAAAATACCCAAAAGTGACACCACTCTAAAAACAGCAACCCTCAAACTGCTCAAAACCACATTCAAGAAGTTTATTAACCCTCAGGTCCTTCACTTGCAAAGTGGACTGAAAAAAAAGTTAAAGTTTTAATCTAAAAATGTTGCTTTAGCTCCACTTTATTTACTTTTACATGAAATACCATGACAAAATAGACCCTAAATTTGGTTACTTAGTTTCATAAGAGCACACTGATACCCCACATGTGGTCAGAAACCTCTGTTTGGACAAACGGCAGGGTTCAGAAGGGAAGAAGCGCTATTTGAATTTAAGAACACAAATTTGTTGCTGCATTTGCAGGTACTTAAACAGTAGAAACCCCCAGCAAGTGACTCCATATTGGAAACTAGACCCCTCAAGGATTTTATCCAGGGATATAATGAGCATCTTTAACCGACATGTACTGCAAAGAATTTGAGAACTGTAGGTTGTCATATTGAACATTTTCATTTTTGTCACAAACAAGTTGCTTTAACCACACATTTCAAACTTTTTCATGAGGTTACACAAAAAAGTGGACCCCGCAGTTTGTTACCACTTCCTTATAAGTGTGGTGATACCCCACATGTAGTCAAAATGTTTTGTTTGGACACACAGCAGATCTTGGAACAGAAGAAGGGACAGTTGGAATGGAAAGTGGCTGAAATACAGTACATTGCAGATCCCATGTCATATTTACAGAGCCCCTGATGTACCAAAACATTAGGAAAACCCCACATATGACCCCATTTTGCAAACTATTATTTATCTAGGGGTAGGGGTTCATATTGAACCCGTCGATGCCTCACAGAACTTTTTAAAATGTGGATGCAAAAATTAAAACTACGTTTCTTTCCACTAAAATGTTGTTTTAGCCTCAAATTTGTCATTTTTACAATGGATAATAGGAGAAAACACAATACATAATTTGTTATGGAATTTCTCTGGGACCTGATAGTTCCCCATATCTGGTCAAACACTGCTGTTTGGGCACATAGAAGATCGGAAAGGAAAAAGCACTATTTGGCTCTTGAAAAATTGATTTTGCTAGAATAGTTTGCGGATAACATTTGTAGAGACCCCAACGTGCCAGAACAACAGAAAAAAAACAAAAAAAATTCCTTGTAAAAATTGCACCTCTTAAATAATTCATCTACAGCTGCAGTAACTATTTTGTTGTGATTTTTTTCTGGAGAATTATATAAATGCCAGCCTAGTGCTAATAAAATATGCCCAGTGTGTGCTTCAGAAGACACACTCCATAAGTTTATAGTTTTTTACAGTTTTGACAGTTTTTTATGCTGATATATATAAGGGATATTGTGCAATTTTGTTCATCACTGGCAGTACACTAATTAATGAGGTCTTGAAGACAAGAAACATTATCTATCTGTTTTATATACTTGCACATTAGATCACTACAGAATATCAAAGAAAAAGTGAATCAAAGAGATGTGGTACCAGCAGAGGACAAATGCAGTATATGGAACTTTTAACTGTAAGTGATCAAGTGCCATAGTTTCTAGTGATACAGCAGCTTGTAATATAGGGAATAATTGGTCACTCTATATACTTTATTAATTTATTCTTTACAATTTTAATATGTGTCTTGTATAGTCTACATTGGATTACAGAGGAGGAAGCCATACATAGGGACAGATTTAACCTTAAAAAGCCTCAGTTAAGGTGAAGTATAAGTGTGAAAAATACTGAAAATATCAAAGTTACATTAATATAAGTTACTCATTAAATTCATTTATGTAAAATCCCTATATAGGCAAGGAAAAGTGCACAGAAGAAGAGAGTCCAAAAAAGCAAAGACTACATTGAAGGTTAGAGGTGAGGAAACTGATGTGTAACAAACATAGGGCAAAGACAGATATCTACAATAGACATTAATAATCCCCTTTTATTATAGGAACAGGATATCATGCAATTTTAATAGGATCCAGGGAACAAATGTGGGAGAAGGAATCGACAGTGGATCCAAAAAACCACCCTTGAGCGAAAAACTGTTTGAGGCAAACTGATTTGCATATCAGCTAGTAACGATTTTTATTGATACATTATACTTTTTATGAATTTTATATATACAATAAATTAATTTTTAGACAACACCGTGAATATCTCTCATATTTTTAGCAGAATAAGAAGGTGAAAGTGAGCACGGGACCCTATAACTATAAATTTATACCCACTATTATTATTGGGGTGGTCAAGAAACGCGGAACCCCCTAGTGGTCCCTTTTAGCAGCACAACTTAGGGTATCAAAGGATTCTGGTTTGATACCTCCTAGCCAGCTCCAGTGCCTCCCCTACTTGTTTCTACACTCCATAAGTTGTTATTTGGGCTCTAACCACTACAATAATGCCAAACATGTGGCCACTTACTGTGGTTTAGGGAAAGGGGGGCTCAGAAGCAGGGGTGCATTTGGATTTGGGAGCATAGATTTCAGTGGATTATAATTGAGGCGTGGGAGTCGACGCTTTTCTAGAGTCCTTTTACAACCGGTAAAGTAGGAATCTCTGATTTTCCCAATGGCAGATGATGGACCTGAATGGTGGCTGGTTTTGTGTGAGATAGTTCAGGGGGATTTTGGTAACCTTTTCGGGTACATTACATTTTTTGAGCACTTTCAGTATAAGGCTGGGATCATATTCTAAGCTGAGCTCTTACATCGGAGTTTCCATGTAAATCACACAAAAATGCGAATCAGAAATGCCAAACACAACCACATGCTCTTAATCAGATGGAGATACTTGGAGTCTGTTTGGCATTTGTTCCAGTGGTATCCATCATCTTAGGTGTGCACAGAACAGTGGTCATCCACACTTGTGCTCTAAAAAGATGACTGAAATGATGGGACACTATCAAAACGGAGACCAGGCAACACTCCAAAGTGGCTCCATTTGTCTAATCAGGGTATGCTCACATCTGCATTTAAACTCGGCAAGTGCAACCCGATAAAACATCGGGTTGCACTTGCAACAAGATTAAACCATAGCAAAATGCACATCTGTGAGTTTATCCTCAGTGAGAAACTTGCTGAGGAAAAATTTGCAGCATGCTGCATATCTCACTGTATATCACTGACATTCACCCAATGGAAGTGAATGGGTGCGAAAAAAAAATCGCATAGCATATGGACAGTGTTTTTAACATGGTCATTTCCATGCTGTTAAAAGTTACAATAAATAGATTGATATATAGATAGGTTATAGGATAGAGATAGGATAGATCGATCTTACCAGTCTCCCGTTGCTTATTTCCAGGGCCACTCATTAAGCTTCATGCATATTGACTGCACTGAATGCCAATGGCCAATAACAGACGCTCACTCTCTCTAACACCATCAGTTATTGGCTATTGCAATCAGACTCCCACAATCTGTACCCGTTTCTGTGTTTGGTTGCCATATACATTAATGTATGGCAACCATCTTACCGTCACATGTGCGTTAGATAAATAAATAAATAAATAAATAATGGAAAAACAAGTATAGTAATCCCCTGTACTTTTTATTCTCAACAGATAAAAAAACTGCTGCGGGCTGCAGCCCCAGCTATACACTTTATATTGTCTGAGTATCAAATACAGGGTCCCCACAGTTTTTTTAATTAAATAATTTTTAAAAAATGGTGGCATGAGGTACCCCCAATATGATAATCAAAGGAAGAGAAATGCTACCTATGACCCAAAGAACACCCTTCCCACAGTCAAGCATGGCAGTAGAAACATAATGGTTGGGGGTGTTTCATTGCTTAGGGCACAGGACTACTTCACCACATCAATGGGACTATGGATGGAACCATGTACCGTAAAATCCTGAGTGACAACCTCCTTCCCTCTGCGAGGACATTAAAAATGGGTGGTTGCTGGGTTTCCAGCATGACAATGACCCAAAACTTACAGCCAAAGTAACAAAGGAGTGGCTCAAAAAGAAGCACATTAAGTTAAGTGGCCTAGCCAGTTTCCAGACCTTAATTCCATGGCAAATGTATGGAGGGAGCTGAAGCTCCAAGTTGCCAAGTTACAGCCTCAAAATCTTAATGATTTAGAGATGATCTGCAAAGAGGAGTGGACCAAAATTCCTCCTAACATGTGCGCAAACCTCATCAACTATAAAAAAAGTCACATCCACACACGCACACATCCACACACGCATGCACGCATCCATCCACACACGCATCCATCCATGCACACATCCACACACGCACGCACGCATCCATGTACACACACATCCATCCATGCACACATCCATGCACACACACATCCATCCATGCAATATCCATGCATACACACATCCATCCATGCACACATCCATCCATGCAATATCCATGCATACACACATCCATCCATGCACACATCCATCCATGCACACATCCACATCCATGCACACACACATCCACGCACGCATCAATCCATGCACACAAACACGCACGCACACGTCCATGCACGCACACATCCATCCATGCACACATCCATCCATGCACACATCCACATGGTGCACTGTATGGCAATGATCTGTCATACAGTGCACCATGACTATGATCCCAGAGATTAAAACAAGAGGACACTTGATCCCTTGTTGCACCCATCCATCCACCCATGCATCCATCCATCCACCCATCATCCACCTATGCACCCATCTACGCGTGCACGCACACATCCATCCATGCACACATCCATGCACGCACACACCCATTCATGCACGCACACATCCACGCACGCACACATGCACGCACACACACATCCATCCATGCACACATCCATCCATGCACACATCCACTTCCACGCACGTACACATGCCCGGACGCACACATCCATGCAAGCATCCATCCATGCACACAAACATGCATGCACACATCCACGCACGCACACATCCATCCATGCACACATCCATCCATGCACACATCCACATCCATGCACGCACACATTCACATATCCATGCACGCATCCATCCATGCACACAAACACACATCCACACACACATCCATCCATGCACACATCCACAGACACATCCATGCATGCACACATCCACGCATGCATCCATGCACACACGCATCCATCCATGCACACATCCACGTATGCACACATCCATCCATGCACACATCCATCCATGTAATATCCATGCATCCAGCCATGTAATATCCATGCATAAACACATACATCCATGCATGCACACATCCATACATGCACACATCCATCCATGCACACATCCACACACGCACACATCCACACACGCACACATCTACACACACACACATACACACGCACGCATCCATGCACACATCCATCCATGCACACATTCACACACACACGCATCCATGCACACACACATCCATTCATGGACACATCCATGCATACACACATCCATCTATGCACACATCCATCCATGCACGCACACATCCATGCACACACACATCCATCCATGCAATATCCATCCATGCACACATCCATCCATGCACGCACACATCCATGCACACATCCATCCATGCACGCACAGATCCTTGCATGCACACATCCATGAACGCACACATCAATCAATGCACACATCCATGCATGCACACATCTATGCATGCATGCACCCATCCATCACCCATGCCTCCACCCATGCATGCACCCATCCATCCATTCACCCATCCATCCACCCATGCATCCATCCATGCATGCATGCACCCACCCATCCATCCATGCATGCACCCACCCATCCATCCACCCATGCATACATGCATGCACCCACCCATCCATCCATGCATGCATCCATCCATCCATTCATTCATTCATTCTTACCTCCCTCACAATCCACTGGTGAGGAGGAGGAGCCCAGGAGAGGAGGATGGGCCCACACAGAGCAGAGGGAGGAAGCTGATCGGCGGGTGCACAGGCGGGTGCAGCCTGCCGGGAGAGGTGAGGGGGGGAGACACAGGGATTAGAGGTGGGGGGCGGGACATGGGGGGTGACATTCATGGGAGGGGGCTGAGGAGCCTGACTGGCGGGTGCACCAGCGGATGCAGCCCGCCGGCGGATACATAATACATAATACATAGGGACGGGAGGAGGGGGTGATTGGGAGGGACGGGTGGGGCCCTGATGGTTACTGGAGCGGGAGGGGGCTGAGGAGGGGGAGGGCACCTGCTGATCTGCCCCTCCAGATGTGATTGGAGAGCTCCAATCAGATCTGGAGGGGTGAATCGCTCTGATTCGCTCTGATCGGCAGTTTCATTTTTAACTGCCAATCAGAGCGACTTTAGCCATGGGGAGGCTAAGCCACGCTCCCGGGGCTAAAGTATAGGTCCTTGCAATCCTGCAGCTCCGGTGACTTGTCACTGAGCCGGTCACCAGAGCTGCAGGAGCGCAAAGAAGCCATGACGTTATTGAGACGTCATAGGTCGGGAATGCACCGACTTTCATGACGTCTCTATAAAGTCAAAGGTCGGGAAGGGGTTAAAGACCCTAGAACCTAATGGCCTCAACAGGGAATATGAGGTCACGTATTGACCATATTGTACAAAATTGCGTTAGACGTGTTACTATAATCTAACTTTCAACCTTAGTGGACAGTGACCCTTTTGTCAACTTTGAGATCAATGTTCTGATAAATTAAGCAAATCTCCAAGTTATATTTGTTGGGAGTTAACCCTGATAATTCAAGTGATCCCTGAATGTACTTGTAGTTCTTTGTTATACAGATTATCCCTTGTGCCCGTATACTAATCATATTCTTCTATTCTCCATAGATTCAACAATATCCCATGTCATAGTACATAGAAATGCACTCCTGAGTACATCTCACCATCCGCCCTGGGCAAGACAGTGGAGGAATGCAATGTATCCTTTGTATTCTTGCCGGCTTCTGCAGCAGAAAACACCACTGATACTAGCAATCACCGGTCAGAATGCACATGCGTGAGCTTGCGCTTCACATCGGTGTCCTGCGTTCCATAGCAGGAAGCAGGACACCGTAGCTCTGCCCCCACAGCGTCATAAGGATGCATGGGTGTACCCAGCATGGGGCAGGGCGGGGCAGCTGCCCCCCAGAAACATCAGACCTTCTACTGAAGCGCCCGTGCCAATGTGTCTCCCTGCAAGCCGGCCGCCGCCACATATTCCGGCCACCCACAGTGTGAGCCGGATCTTCTCTGCTCCTGTAGTCAGCTGAGACAACAGCGGGAGCAGAGTATGAGCAGCGCTGGCTCCGGCAGTCCATAGTACAGGTGTCAGACTCAGATGCCTGTACTATGGAAGCTGGGCTCTCAGCCGCCCTGATTCCTGGCAATTCCGGGTCAGGGGGATGTCGGTCACATGATCACATCACCTGATCACGCTACTGACGTCACTCAGCAGAGGCAGCGTGGCAAAAGGCTGGATGTGAAGACCTGGCTGAAAGATTAATATAATTAGGGGAAGAGGCACAGCATGTAGGGAGAGGGGTAGTAGTGTGAGCAGGAAACTAGGGGGAGTGAGCAGGAAACTAGGGGAGAATGTAAGCAGGAAACTAGGGAGGGGGGATGTGAGCAGAAAACTGGAGGGAGGTGGAGCAGGAAACCAAAGGGGGGAATGTGAGCAGGAAACTGGGGGGACGGTGTGCAGGAAACTGGGGAGGCAGTGAGCACGAAACTGGGGGAAGGGTGAGCAGGAAACTGGGGGGTCTGTGAGCAGGAAACTGGGGGGAGGGTGTGCAGGAAACTGGGGGGGGGGCTGTGAGCAGGAAACTGGAAGGTGTGAGTATCAAATGAGAGTGTAGGGAGAGTGTGAGGAGCAAACTGGGAGGGAGAGTGTGAGCCAATCTGGGGGGAGATAAAGGAGAGAGAATATGTGAGCCAAACTGGGAGGACAGGGTGGGGGGTAGTATATGTGAGCCAAAATGGAGGGAGAGGTTTGGGGAGAATATGTGAGCCAAACTGGGGGCACAGGGTGGTGGGCAGTATATGTGAGCCAAAATAGGAGGAGAGGTTTGGGGAGAATATGTGAGCCAAACTGGGGGGGAGAGGGTGGAGGGAGAATATGTGGGCAAAACTGCGGGAAAGGTTGGGGGGAGTATATGTGAACCAAGGGGAAAAATTTGAGGATCCAGTATAAAAGAGTGTTGGGGGGGGAGGATCAGTGTGGACACAGTATGAGGAGTGAGGGGATGGCTACAGTACAGTATGTGGAGTGAGAGGGGGGTGGCTGCGGTACGGTATGAGAAGTGAGAGGGGAATAGCTGCGGTACAATATCAGGAGTGAGGAGATGGCTACAGCATAGTATGTGGAGTGAGGGAGGTTGGCTGCAGCACCGTATGAGGAGTGAGAGGGGGATGCCCATGGTACAGTATGTGGCGTGGAGGGGAAGAGTTTGGACACAATATGAGGACTGAAGGGGATGACTGCCAATATAGTATGTGGAGTGAGGAGGAGATTGTTGTGGACACAGTTTGTGGAGTGAGAAGGGATGGCTGTGGCACAGTATGTGTAGTGGGATGGCTGTGGTACAGTTTATGTAGTGTGGTGGTAACAGTATGAACACAGTATGAGGAGTGAGGGGGGATGGCTGCAGCACAGTATGTGGAGTGAGGAGGAGATCAGTGCGAAAACAGTATGTGGAGTGAGGGGGGAGTGAGGTAGTGAGGAAACAGCAGGGGATGAGAAAAATGTAAGGGGGCACAGAATAGAGTGAGTAGTGTGGGGCTGGATAGTGAGGGAGCAGCATGTAGGGACATTGTGAGGCCACAGCCAGGAGGAGACAGTATATCGAGGAGGGGGAGTGTGATGAGGGAGAACAGGATAAACAGTGGGTAGTATATGGGGACAGTGTGACCAGGGAGCCAAGTATGGAAAGGAAAGGGCAGTGTGATGAGGGGGTAGTGTGGAGGGCATGTTTCAGAAAGTGGACAGCATGTAAATCTTATTTTGTGCAGGGAACAGTGAGGAGGAGCAATTATTCCGGGGCACAGTGTAGGGCAGATATTTTTACTTAAGAGAATTTTGATCATTCTGATATTTTTAAGGATGGGCTGCAGAGGATTGGAGAAGATGGACATCTCCAGAGACTAGCCGTGGATGTGAAAAGTCATTATGGTGTCTGGACAAGATGAAGAAAAGAAAAAGATGACCCCGATCAGAGACAAGATCATCTATGAAGTGCCCAGATGGAAATGATTATTTGTAATAATGACATTCTCATCAGTGCTGTAGTTCCTGTATGATATGATGGTGACTGGTAACAACAACTCCCAGTACTCTTTACCATTGTTAAGGATGTATTAGGAGTTGTAAGCTCATGCAGTACAAACGTATATAGGTCGGACCTAACATTACAATTGTTTTACCATGCACTGATGTAAGTTCTGATGAGGATTGTGATGCTGTGTTTCTATAGTGATGGGGGTTATATGGATGTATTCCTGTACTGATAGGGGTTCTGGTTATGTATTTCTGCACCTCTGGTGGTTCTGATGATGAATTTTGTTAACAATGAGGGTTGTGATTTCTGCACTGATGAGGGTTCTAGTTATTTGTTTCTGAACCTCTGGTGGGTCTGGTGATGTATTTCTGCACTGATGAGGGTTTTGACATAGTGTTTCTGTACTGATAGGGGTTTTATAGATGCATGTTTGTACCTCTGGTGGGTCTGGTGATGTATTTATGTACTGATGAGGGTTGTGATGCTGTTTTTTTGTACTGATGGTGGTAACATGGATGTATTTATTTACGTCTCGAGGGCTGGTGATGTAGTTTTGAGCAGGGAAACAGAAGATGACCTTGATCGCCATGATTGGATTAAATAGCCAATCGCGACTATTGGCTGGAGATAGGTCACCCTCCCCTCCTGCCCTGATTGGAGCGATGGTCTTTGTGAATCAACAACGCCTCCAGTATAAAGAAAATGAAAAATGTCACCCTTCTTTAATGACCATTATTGCTGATGTACTGCAAGACATTAATCCTTTCACCGCAGCTTATCGCATGCTTCATAATGTTGAACAAGAAACTATCAAAGCACAAGCACATGGAACTGTAATGCCACAAAGCACCATGGCTATTAAACAGGATCGCAATCAAGATCACCGCCGATACAATTACCCAACTGTCAGTGAAGTAGCAGTCGTGTTTCAAAATGATGATGGAGAACATCCCTTCTATAGAGACATCTTAATTCATTTGAAACCTGACCCACACAATCCTCTGGCTCCAAAAACTCAATGCATTAGTATTCTTCACAGTAATTTAGATGCCCTCATGTATCCTATCTTTTATCCATATGGAGAACAAGGCTGGCATGACACTCTATTACAACAAGGACATAGTGCACGAAGGGTCACGCAATTACAGTATTACAGCTACCATTTTGCCGTAAGAAATTATTTTAATCCACTACTCAATGGAGGAAAGCTCACACAACAATATTGGGTAGATGCCTATGTAAAAATTGAAGCCAATCGACTAAATTACATACGACAACATCAAAAAGATTTAAAGGTTGAAGATTATTGCTCCCTCCAACAACATTTACTTTCCAAATCTATTGAAAAGGGCATCTCTATTGGAAGAACTCTCATTTTACCATCTTCATTTGAAGGCAGTCCTCGAAATATGCAACAACACTATCAAGATGCCATGGCTATCATATCTAAATATGGTTGGCCCGATCTCTTTGTTACTATGACATGCAATCCGAAGTGGTCAGAAATTAATGAACATTTACAGCCATGGCAACGTGTTGAACATCGCCCTGACTTAATTGCACGTGTTTTTAAGATTAAACTGGATTCCATGTTGGCTGATATTACCCATGGATTATTTGGAAACGTCTGTGCCATACTACATGTCATTGAGTTTCAAAAACGTGGCCTGCCACATGCACATATTTTAATCATACTTGATAAAATATCTAAAATCCAAACGGAACAAGACATTGACAACATTGTATGGACCGAAATCCCTGACAAGACAACATATCCTCAGCTTCACAACATTGTTCTAAGTAACATGATTCATGGTCCCTATGGTCAAGCCAATCCTCACACCCCCTGTATGGAACATGGACACTGTACCAAAGGCTTTCCATTTCCATTTCCATTCCATTTCAACAACATACCATTATACAAAGTGATGGCTATCCACTTTACCGCAGAAACAGTGAAACTACATACCAACATAAATCCAAACCTATCAACAATACATGGGTTGTCCCATATAACCATTATTTGCTTAAAAAATACAACTGTCATATTAATGTGGAAATTTGTGCCAGCATTACAAGTGTCAAGTATTTATTTAAATATGTCTATAAAGGACATGACAAGGCTAATCTTGAAATTGCGGAAACTCATCTCCACCATGATGAAACTAACCATTATGTCGATTCGCGCTGTCAGTCCACCTGAAGCTGCATGGAGAATCTTCACTTTTCCCATGCACAAACAATCTCATGCTATTATTCGCCTTGCAGTTCATCTACCCAACTCTCAACCCCTATATTTCCATCAGGAAGATCCCATTTTCAATATTCAACAAAAACTACTTCAAAATTCTACTCTCATGGCATACAGTTAGGGCCAGAAATATTTGGACAGTGACACAATTTTCGCGAGTTGGGCTCTGCATGCCACCACATTGGATTTGAAATGAAACCTCTACAACAGAATTCAAGTGCAGATTGTAACGTTTAATTTGAAGGGTTGAACAAAAATATCTGATAGAAAATGTAGGAATTGTACACATTTCTTTACAAACACTCCACATTTTAGGAGGTCAAAAGTAATTGGACAAATAAACATAACCCAAACAAAATATTTTTATTTTCAATATTTTGTTGCGAATCCTTTGGAGGCGATCACTGCCTTAAGTCTGGAACCCATGGATATCACCAAACGCTGGGTTTCCTCCTTCTTAATGCTTTGCCAGGCCTTTACAGCTGCAGCCTTCAGGTCTTGCTTGTTTGTGGGTCTTTCCGTCTTAAGTCTGGATTTTAGCAAGTGAAATGCATGCTCAATTGGGTTAAGATCTGGTGATTGACTTGGCCATTGCAGAATGTTCCACTTTTTTGCACTCATGAACTCCTGGGTAGCTTTGGCTGTATGCTTGGGGTCATTGTCCATCTGTACTATGAAGCGCCATCCAATCAACTTTGCAGCATTTGGCTGAATCTGGGCTGAAAGTATATCCCAGTACACTTCAGAATTCATCCGGCTACTCTTGTCTGCTGTTATGTCATCAATAAACACAAGTGACCCAGTGCCATTGAAAGCCATGCATGCCCATGCCATCACGTTGCCTCCACCATGTTTTACAGAGGATGTGGTGTGCCTTGGATCATGTGCCATTCCCTTTCTTCTCCAAACTTTTTTCTTCCCATCATTCTGGTACAGGTTGATCTTTGTCTCATCTGTCCATAGAATACTTTTCCAGAACTGAGCTGGCTTCTTGAGGTGTTTTTCAGCAAATTTAACTCTGGCCTGTCTATTTTTGGAATTGATGAATGGTTTGCATCTAGATGTGAACCCTTTGTATTTACTGTCATGGAGTCTTCTCTTTACTGTTGACTTAGAGACAGATACACCTACTTCACTGAGAGTGTTCTGGACTTCAGTTGATGTTGTGAACGGGTTCTTCTTCATCAAATAAAGTATGTGGCGATCATCCACCACTGTTGTCATCCGTGGAAGCCCAGGCCTTTTAGAGTTCCCAAGCTCACCAGTCAATTCCTTTTTTCTCAGAATGTACCCAACTGTTGATTTTGCTACTCCAAGCATGTCTGCTATCTCTCTGATGGATTTTTTCTTTTTTTTCAGCCTCAGGATGTTCTGCTTCACCTCAATTGAGAGTTCCTTTGACCGCATGTTGTCTGGTCACAGCAACAGCTTCCAAATGCAAAACCACACACCTGGAATCCACCCCTGACCTTTTAACTACTTCATTGATTACAGGTTAACGAGGGAGACGCCTTCAGAGTTAATTGCAGCCCTTAGAGTCTATTGTCCAATTACTTTTGGTCCCTTGAAAAAGAGGAGGCTATGCATTACAGAGCTATGATTCCTAAACCCTTTCTCCGATTTGGATGTGGAAACTCTCATATTGCAGCTGGGAATGTGCACTTTCAGCCCATATTATATATATAATTGTATTTCTGAACATGTTTTTGTAAACAGCTAAAATAACAAAACTTGTGTCACTGTCCAAATATTTCTGGCCCTAACTGTATTTTCACCTTAATCAGACCGATCCTAACGCACATCAATATTACTACCGAGACATTCCAGAACACTACATTTTTAAAGATGGCATATGGGAACGTAGAAAACAAAGAGGCCACACTGTCATTGGACGAATGTATACCGTCTGTCTCAAAGACCAAGAACGCTATTATTTACGTTTATTATTATTACATGTAAAAGCATCTACAAGTTTTCAGGACCTTAGGTCTGTCCATGGTATTACACATCTGACCTTTCGAGATGCTGCCTTAGCGTTAGGATTATTACTAGACGATAGTGTCTGGAGAAATACTCTACTAGACGCCACTGTTATGAACATGCCTACACACCTTCGGGAGATGTTTGCTTACATCTGTATTTTTGGAACACCAACTAATCCCTCCGATTTGTGGAACGAATTTAAAACACATTTCATACAAGACTACTGTTTTAAATACCACAACAACAGTGACGTCTGTATCCATTGTGAAAGCTACGCTATGAAACATGTTCAAGAGGTCCTAATAATTCATGGCAAGTCTTATTTAGATTATAATTTACCACACCCGGAAACCTACATACTTTTGCCTGAAAATGACTATGATAAAGATTTGGAAATAGCTACATCAGCTGAAATGAAAACACATCTCAATCCTGACCAACTCTTCGCTTTCAATACCATTGTAGATGCTTTACAGAACAACACATCTACACCAAAGTGTTTCTTTATTGATGGACCAGGTGGCAGTGGAAAGACCTATTTATACCATGTCCTTATACATTATGTCCGAGGACAAGGACTTTTGGTTTCACCTGCTGGCACTACAGGAATTGCTGCCAATTTACTGCCAGGAGGACGAACTATGCATTCTCTGTATTGCATTACTATTCCCTTTAATGAAACATCTGTTTCCAGAATCACCACGGATACTAATGCTGCCAACAAGTTAAAAAATACTAAACTTTTCATAATTGATGAGTGAACTATGGCACAAAACCATTAATTACAAGTTATTGACAGACTACTTCGTGATGTCATGACTATACATGTTGACCACAAAAATACTATTCCCTTTGGTGGTAAAGTCTTTATTCTTGGAGGAGATTTCCGTCAATGCCTTCCTGTACTTATGCATGCCACCAGAACTGAAATTGTGGATTGTTGTCTTAAGTATTCTCAACTGTGGAAACACTTCACACGTCTCCCGTTATTTAACAACATGCGATCCAGGGATCCAGATTATAGCACTTGGTTACTTAACCTAGGCAATGGTCAGCTCTCAAATGCCTACAATCTAGGAGAGAATGTGATTGAAATTCCTCCTGACATGTTGTTCTCTGGGTGTTTAGTCACAGACATATTTGGCACAAACATTCATATTAATGTTAATGACAGTGAAAGTGTTTTGCATGCTGCATCACATGCAATACGCTGTCCAAAAAATGAGGATGTTGAATTTCTCAATTCTCTAATTGTGGACCGATTAAGTGGCCAATATGTATTATATACAAGTGATGATTCTGTTGATACTGATGATGCTAATAAAACAGAACAGTACCCCATTGAATTCTTACATTCTCTCACTCCATCTGGCATGCCACCAAATCGCCTACAACTAAAAATAGGAACAATTGTCATGCTACTGCGCAACCTAAATACTAAAAAAGGATTATGTAATGGAACTCGCCTAATTGTAACATCATTACATCCACATATCATTCAGGCAAAGGTCAACTCTGGATCAGCTCAAGGAGACTTGGTTTTAATTCCATGCATTGATTTCTGTCCATCTGAAACTGGGTGACTATTCAAACTACGCAGACGACAGTTCCCTGTTAAGCCAGCTTTCACTATGACCATCAACAAAGCACAAGGACAGACTCTAAATCGTGTGGGTATTTATCTTCCTCAACCAGTGTTTGGCCATGGACAGCTGTATGTTGCTTTCTCAAGAGTCAAATAACGCTCTCATATCAAAGCCAAGGTTTTGGACACACCACTTCAAGGAAAGTTGTTGCATGGTAGTGATAAAGTCTTCACTATAAATGGTTTACAAAAATGTTTTAAATTAAAATTGCTCTTAACTTCTTTCATTCGTATACACATTGTATCATATTACATCAATAGTCTTTTAGTGACATTAATATATACTGAACATATCTACAGATAAATATTACATCATAAAAACAGCACTGATACATAACATTCACATCACCATCATTACATTTTAGGCTAAGCTCTGTCTCTCTCTCTGTATGTATATATATATATATATATATATATATTTATATATATATATATATATATATGCAATTCTTTAACATCATCACAGGGTTGATATGGATCATCAACATTTACACCATTGATGATAGAAATCTATTTTTTTTAAGGCTCTGTCAAACATGCAAGGACACTTTGTCGTCTTTTAATTGGGTAGGTTTTTTGAGAACAGCTATAGAGTTGGGTGGGCGGCTGTCCACCATATCTCCTCTTGTGGCTCTATTCCATATAGATACACACATTACTAAATAGAAATTACTACATAGAAACATCATCATATATATCTGTTTTTCTACTTCTCCTTTCTCAACTTTACACATTGGTTTTATCTTCATTAAAACACATAAAATCAAAAATTTATTGCATTTCTATTACCGTATATGTATATATTTACAATATATTTTATGATATAATATATATATATATATATATATATATATAATAATATATATATATATCTATTATAATTGCCGTAGCCACTTCTGTCGCACATGGCGCCACTTCCGTGGCTTTGTTCGTGGCTTTGTTCGTGGGCGCTGCGCGCCCACGCGACTCACTATCGATGGGCGCGCAGCGGCCATTACGAGTCTCCCGCCCCAGCGACGACCGTCGAGAGCCGAGCGCCGTGGCCGAAAATAGAACCAAGGGCCGGGCCATGCACAGCTCTAAAGACCGCTATGTATCTCAATGGGAAGTGAGGCACTATGCTCATTGGTTGGCGCCAGCACACAGCGACCAATGAGCATAGCGCCTCACTTACAGCGGTAAATTTGAAACTCAAAGTCCTCCATTATATCTCAATGGGAAGTGAGGCGCTATTCTCATTGGTCGGCGCCAGCACACAGCGACCAATGAGCTTCGCGCCTCACTTCCTATGGAGATACATGGAGGACTTTGAGTTTCAAATTTACCGCTGTGAGGCACTATTCTCATTGGTCGGCGCCAGCACACAGCGACCAATGAGAATAGCGCCTCACTTCCCATTGAGATACATGGAGGACTTTGAGTTTCACATTTACCGCTGTAAGTGAGGCGCTATTCTCATTGGTCGGCGCCAGCACACAGCGACCAATGAGAATAGCGCTCACTTCCCATTGAGATACATGGAGGACTTTGAGTTTCAAATTTAGCGCTTTAAGTGAGGCGCTATTCTCATTAGTCGGCGCCAACACACAGCGACCAATGAGCTTCGCGCCTCACTTACAGCGCTATATTTGAAACTCAAAGTCCTCCATGTATCTCAATGGGAAGTGAGGCGCTATTCTCATTGGTCGGCGCCAGCACACAGCGACCAATGAGAATAGCGCCTCACTTCCCATTGAGATACATGGAGGACTTTGAGTTTCACATTTACCGCTGTAAGTAAGGCGCTATTCTCATTGGTCGGCGCCAGCACACAGCGACCAATGAGAATAGTGCCTCACTTCCCATTGAGATACATGGAAGACTTTGAGTTTCACAATTAGCGCTGTAAGTGAGGCGCTATGCTCATTGGTCGGCGCCGGCACACAGCGAACAATGAGCTTCGCGCCTCACTTACAGCGGTAAATTTGAAACTCAAAGTCCTCCATGTATCTACCATCTCATTGGGGCGCCAAGTGAGCGCCACGCTAATTAACCTCCATTCTTGGGTCCCCTTCTGTTGTGTCTGGCGCCAACCAATGAAAATAGCGCCTCACTTACAGCGCTAAATTTGAAACTCAAAGTCCTCCATTATATCTCAATGGGAAGTGAGGCGCTATTCTCATTGGTCGGTGCCAGCACACAGCGACCAATGAGCTTCGCGCCTCACTTCCTATGGAGATACATGGAGGACTTTGAGTTTCAAATTTACCGCTGTAAGTGAGGCACTATTCTCATTGGTCGGCGCCAGCACACAGCGACCAATGAGAATAGCGGCTCATTTCCCATTGAGATACATGGAGGACTTTGAGTTTCAAATTTACCGCTGTAAGTGAGGCGCTATTCTCATTGGTCAGTGCCAGCACACAGCGACCAATGAGAATAGCGCCTCACCTCCCATTGAGATACATGGAGGACTTTGAGTTTCAAATTTACCGCTGGAAGTGAGGCGCTATTCTCATTGGTCGGCGCCAGCACACATCGACCAATGAGAATAGCGCCTCACCTCCTATTGAGATACATGGAGGACTTTGAGTTTCAAATTTACCGCTGTAAGTGAGGCGCTATTCTCATTGGTCGGCGCCAGCACACAGCGACCAATGAGAATAGCGCCTCACATCCCATTGAGATACATGGAGGACTTTGAGTTTCAAATTTACCGCTGGAAGTGAGGCGCTATTCTCATTGGTCGGTGCCAGCACACAGCGACCAATGAGAATAGCGCCTCACTTCCCATTGAGATACATGGAGGACTTTGAGTTTCAAATTTACCGCTGGAAGTGAGGCGCTATTCTCATTGGTCGGCGCCAGCACACAGCGACCAATGAGAATAGCGCCTCACTTCCCATTGAGATACATGGAGAACTTTGAGTTTCAAATTAACTCGAAGTCAAACTCAAAGTCCTCCATGTATCTCAATGGCCAGTGAGGCGCTTCTCTCATTGTACTCATGACAGTAGCAACATTAACCCCTTACATTCCGTTTTATCTGTAATTTCTATAACACAGTGTGTAGTTGTACTGCCACTGCGAAGTTAACCCCTTATATACTATTTCTGCCTTAACTCCATACTTTGTAGTCTCTATTACTACTGCCAGTAGGAACATTAACCCCTTATATTCCATTATTGTTGTTATTTCTATTACACAGTGTATAGTTGTCATGGCACTGCGAAATTAACCCATTATATACCAGTTCAGCATTAACTGCATATTTGGTAGTGTTTATAACTACTGCCACTGGTACATTAACCCCTTGAACACCATTTTGGATATAATTTACAGCGCTGAGTCTGTTGTGGGAGTGCCTGTGGGACATTAACTCCTTCAATAACATTTTTCATATCATTATAAGTTCCTACTCTGTTATTGTCCTGTTAGTCGGACATTAACTCTTTCTACACCTCCACTATATTGCTACCCTCACAGTTCTGCCTACATCGCCTACTTAGTCATATATCTGGTGTTTAAGTCTATTATTTAAAACTCTTAAAAAAATTATATACAGATTCTAGACTCCCAATTCTTTAGAATCGGGCTCACAGCTAGTATATATTCCATGTCAAGTGATCCAAAAATGAATATTTTTTTTACCTGACGTCTTTAGATTTTTTTGATTTTTTTTTCTATATGAAGTACAACTTTAGTTAATTACAAGAAAAAGTTTTGAATTTTTTTCTTAATCAGTTAATTTTTTACAGATATTTAAAGTTTTAAAAAAGTGTGAATTTTGGCCTGGTATGGCTTTACATTTTTTTATCTCAGGCTAGAAATAAGATAATGAAATGGGAGAGGCATCATTTTGATCAAAACAGTAACAGCTTTCATTTGATATGTCACAAGACTATGTTTTTTAATATTTTGTTTGGAAAAAATCAAATTCAAAATTTTGATGCGCAATTGTGAAATAAATGTTAGTTTGAAAATTGTGAAAATTTGAACTACCGTATATACTCGTGTATAAGCCGAGTTTTTCAGCCCAAAAATTGGGCTGAAAAGTCTCCCCCTCGGCTTATACACGGGTCAATACAGCATGTGATGCGGTGGGGGCTGTGTCCGGGGCTGTGGAGGCTGGGGGAGGTGGGGGGGGGGGGCTGCTGTATGAGCGGCCCCGTCGCGTGGGGCCGCTCATTATATATGCACTGCTTCCCCCTGTCAATCAGCGGCAATGGGAAGCAGTGGATATATGCCCCCAAATGCTGGCACTCGCCCCCCCCCCTCTGTGTAAGGGCTCCCCCCGCTGCTGTAAGGGCCCCCCCCCGCTGCTTATCTTACCATCCCGGTCTTCTGCACAGCGCCGCTCCTCGGTGCTCCGTCGTCCATGCTCCCGTCCGGCTACATCCGGGATCCCCGGCCGTCGCAGGTATATGACGTCATCGTGCGACGGCCGGGGATCCCGGATGCAGCGAGGACGGGAGCATGGACGGCGGAGCTCAGAAGACCGGCGCTGTGCAGAAGACCAGGGATGGTAAGTTAAGCAGCAGGGGAGGCGAGTGCCAGCATTTGGGGGCGGCTCTGTACCCCTGGGGGCTGTGGTATACCCCTGGGGGCGGCTGTGTACCCTTGGGGGCGGCTGTGTACCCCTGGGGGCTGCTGTATACCCTTGGGGGCGGCTGTATACCCCTGGGGGCAGCTGAATACCCCTGGGGGCGGCTGTGTACCCCTGGGCGGGCTGTGTACCCCTGGGGGCTGCTGTGTACCCCTGGGGGCTGCTGTGTACCCCTGGGGGCTTCTGTGTACCCCTGGGGGCTGCTGTGTACCCCTGGGGGCGGCTGTGTACCCCTGGGGGCTGCTGTGTACCCCTGGGGGTGGCTGTGTACCCCTGGGGGTGGCTGTGTACCCCTGGGGGCTGCTGTGTACCCCTGGGGGCTGCTGTGTACCCCCAGAGGCTGCTGTATACCCCCGGAGGCTGCTGTATATACTGCTGGGGCCTGTATACCACTGGGGCTGCTGTATATACTGGTGGGGTCTGTATATACCACTGGGGTCTGCTGTATATACTGGTGGGTCTGTATATACCACTGGGGAGGCTGCTGTATACCACTGGGGCTGCTGTATATACTGCTGGGGCCTGTATATGCCACTGGGGAGGCTGCTGTATACTACCACTGGGGGGGCCTGTATACCACACTGCTGGGGGCTGTATACCTGTGCTGGGGTCCACCCTCGGCTTATACATGAGTCAATAGGTTTTCCCAGGTTTTGGGGGCAAAAGTAGGGGGGTCGGCTTATACACGGGTCGGCTTATACACGAGTTTATACGGTAATCAAACAATTAATAGCACGTTTTTAAAGTGGCTTTTAACATCAATTTGTCCCTTTTAAGTGGGTGAAATGTAATCTTGTCCATAAGCGCTTACTAGCAATGGCCATTTCCTTTTGTGTCAGAGTATGTACGGCCTGACACTGAGTTATTATCTGACTTTTTCACAATCTTTGGAGAGTACAGTAGCCAGCCACCAGCGCCAATCATATTCACAGGTCACATAGCCAGTTATGTCATCCATTGCCAATCTTGTGCCACCTTCTACCACTTCATGGATTTCACTGTCTTTGCTGAATGAAAAAATCCTTGTTTTTATTTCTGTTTCACTACATGGAATGAAAGTGTGGGATTGCTGAGTCCCTTTGATGGGTTCTGCTAACTGTAACCAATGTTTTAACAAACTCTCCTCCTCTTCGTAGTCCTGGTTTGTACAATATTCAATACAATATTGTTCATTCTCAGGTTGAGCCCTAACAAAGCTTTCTTCTATATGTCCTCTCCTGCTTCTAAGTAGTAACATATCAAAATAATACAGTAATGTCTAAAAATCATGGATTATTTGGTGAATATAGACCCCACACTTTTAGACCACAGGCTGAACAGATCTGGATTCAAGATTTTCGAAATTGATACTATAATAGTTAAATATTTTAAAATATGATCCCAACTTGAAATTTGGTACAGATGTGGCTAAGAGCACAGCAGACACCTGTGCAGTTTTAAAATATTTAAATTATGCCGATTTTTCAGAAATGCGTTTTAAAACCTTGCTTTTGCGTTCGCATGGGTAAAAAATTAACAAAGATACTCTTGTGACATATCTGGTGAAAGCCTGGACAGTTCTGAGTAGAACGGTGTTTATTTTGTTTCTCTATCTTATTTCTAGCCCGAGATATGATAGAAAATGTAAAGCCATACCAGGCCAAAATTCACACTTTTTTAAAACTTTAAAAATCTGTAAAAAATTTACTGATAAAGAAAAAAATTCAAAACTTTTTATTTGTAATTAACTAAGGTAGTACTTCATATAGAAAAAAAATAAAAAAAATCTAAAGACATCAGGTGAAAAAAATATTCATTTATTCATTTAGATCACTTGATATGGAATGACCCATTGACGCTATTAATAGTAAAATATTTTAAAATATGATCCCATCGCTATCCCAACTTGACATTTGGTACAGATGTGGCTAAGAGCACAGCAGACATACTGTATGGGCAGTTTTAAAAATATTTAAATTATGCCGATTTTTCGGAAATGTGTTTTAAAATTTTGCGTTTGCTTTCGCATGGGTAAAATATTAACAAAGATCCTCTTGTGACATATCTGGTGAAAGCCTGTACAGTTCTGAGTAGAATGGTGTTTATTTTGTCTCTCTATCCTATTTCTAGCCTGAGTTATGAGGAGAAACGTAAAGGCAGGCAACACCGAAATTCGCACTTTTTTCAAACTTTGAAAATCATTTAAAAAAAAATAAATTTTTTTAAAAAAAAATTCTCTTCACATTTTGCATTGTCTGACATGCTATTATCAAATAACAAAATCTCAAAAGAATTAAAAATATAGAGGTAATAATCATTGGTTCACTTGACATGGAATGGCCCATATACATCATACCTACACACTGTTTCCCTTATCGCAAATGTTTTCCATTTCATACTTATATCTATGTATATACAGCTGTAATATCTTCACATTAACCTTATGTGCATTATTTTTCTGTAACATCTTAATAAAAAGTTTTCTTTTACTTCTTTACTGTTTTTTTAAAATGCAAAACCATCACATAAAACAGTTTTTTTCCTAACCACAAAGAGTGTCAGACATCTCTACTGCTCCGCTTTCCAGCACTAAACATACGCAATATTCATTTCATCGCACTCCCGATGCGATAGCATCGAGCCTTTTTACTAGTGTTTTCATAATACACAGATTATGTTCACTTTGTAAAACTGTTCGCTTTCTATTGTTAAATCAAGATAAAGTCTATATTCTATAGTCCAGTAGCTGACTGATAGACTTATGTGATGAGGTCATTAGCGTAACACGCAGATGATTCACCATCCAGGATGGCGCTTACTGAAGTCTTCTGACATTGTATATATGTATATATGTTCTCCTTAACATGAATCTCACACGCTTCATTCAGTTACCATAGCACCAGGGGGTGTGACAGGTCCTCTTTAACATTGGAATGAGTGCAATGCAATGTTTTATCAGATTGCATTCGTCAAGTTTTTCCGCAGATGTGAGCGCACCCTAACCATGTGCCCAAACAGCAGTTTTTGACCACATAGAGGGTACCATTGTGTTTGTATGAAATTGTGTATTTTGTATGTAATCCCTTCTCATGTACAGCACCATGGTATTTATAGTGCTATATAAATAAATATTAAGGCTGAAGGCACATCATCCGACATCATCCCAGTGCCTCGCACGAGTGCAATGCGAGATAAACTCGCATTGCACCAGGACAAGTGTTTTTCTATCATGTCGGGCACATTGGTGCGGATTTTAAGCACTGAACTCGCAAAGCGAGTTTCAGTCGCGGCATGCTGCGACTGCATGCGAGTTGTAGGCACCAGCTGTCAATAGAAAACAATGGGTGCGTTAAAACAACGAACCGTGTAATAATATAGTGCGAGTCTCGCGCGTCAAAAACCTTTCCAGCACACACATTTCAAAAAGCATGCGGGAAGAAGCAGGGCACACACCGCACACCACCGGGAGCCAGAGCCCCCCATCGGTACTGAGACTGTGATCCCGGCTGTGACCTCTGTGACAGCCAGGACCTATGTGCGACTTCACCCGACGCGCTGCTGGCGATGGGGGCAGATGCCCGCCCCCTCCTTAAGCCTCCCCCTTCTCCAGATGGCCCCCACCCCCGATGCCGGGACCTGTTTGCGGCTTCACCCGCCGCGCTGCTGGCGGCGGGGGCAGATGCCCTACCCCTCCTCTGGATGGTCCCCACCTCCGATGCCGGGTTTGTTTGCCGGTTCACCCGCCGCGCTGCTGGCGGCGGCGGATGCCCTCCCCCTCCTCAGGACTCACCATGCCCTGGATGGCCCCCACCTGTCCCTGCCATTCACCCCTCACCCCCCGATCCCCGTGTCTGATCTCACTGCTCCACGATCCCGCCGGTGTAGCCGCCGCTCTGCCTCCTCTCCTCGCTGGAACGCCCCTCCTCCAGTGCTGCTCCGCCCAGAGGTAAGTACCGTATGAAATGAATGAATGAGTGAGTGAATGATTGAATGAGTGAGTGGGTTCATGGATGGATGGATGGGTTCATGGATGGATAGATGGGTGTGAATGGATGGATGGATGTGTGCACGCTTGGTTGTGTGGGTGCGTGGGTGTGTGGATGTTTGGATGCGTGGGTGTGTGGATGCATGGGTGTGTGGGTGCGTGGATGTGTGGTGGTGGATGTGGGGGGGGTGGTGGATGGGGGGGGGGGGGGGGTGTGGGTGTGTGGTGTGTGGATGCGTGGGTGGTGGATGGGTGGTGCGTGGATGTGTGGGTGCGTGGATGCGTGGATGGTGCGTGGATGTGGGTGTGTGATGTGTGGATGCGTGGGTGCGTGTGATGCGTGGGATGTGTGGTGCGTGGGTGTGATGCGTGGAGTGTGCGTGGATGCGTGCGTGGATGTGTGGGTGCGTGGTGTGTGGTGCATGGATGTGTGGGTGCAAGGATGTGGTGCGTGGATGGTGGTGCGTGGATGTGTGCGTGGATGCGTGGTGGATGTGTGCGTGCTGGATGTGTGGGTGCATGGATGTGTGGGTGGGTGCGTGGATGTGTGGTGGTGGATGTGTGGGTGGTGGTATGGTGTGGGGGGTGCGTGAATGTGTGGGTGCGTGGATGTGTGGTGGTGGATGGTGGGTGCGTATATGTGTGGGTGCGTGGATGCGTGGTGGATGTGTTGGTGCGTGGATGTGTTGGGGCGTGGATGGTGCGTGAATGCTAGGTCGTGGATGTGTGGTGCGTGGGTTAGTGGATGTTGGGTTAGTGGATGTGTGGGTGCGTGGGTGTGTGGGTGCGTGGATGTGTGCATGGATGGATGTGTGCGTATGTGGACTGCATGCGTGGATGTGTGCACGAATGGATGTGTACATGCGTGGATGATGGGTGGATGGATGGATGCAACAAGGGATCTCAAGTGTCCTCTTCTAGTCTCAGGGATCATAGTCATGGTGCACTGTATGACAGATCATTGCCATACAGTGCACCATAACTCTGACCCCAGAGACTGTAGGAATAGAACACTTGATCCCTTGCTGCAATCTTTGGAGCAGAGGCGATCGAGCATCGTGGGACCTTCGTTGTGGACTACGTCGGAGGAGATCGAGCGTCGTGGGACCTTCGTTATGGACTACGTCGGATCTTTCTAATAAAGATGGAGTCTGAATTTTGTTTGTGTTTTTTTTCCAAATAAAAATATTTTTCTCTGTGTGTATTTATTGACTACTTACCAGAGATTCCTAATGGCGGGTCTAACATTGGCCCAATATTATGAATCTCGGGCTTAGTGCCGGCTGCCAATAAAAAGCTGGCATTAACCCCTTTATTACCCAGTTAGCCACCGGCACCAGGCAACTGGAAGAGCATGGGTACAGAGCCAGAAAATGGCGCTTCAATGAATGCGCCATTTTCTGGGGCGGCTGCGGGCTGCAATTCGCAGCATGGGGGGCCCAGAACGCTTGGGCCTCTCCATGATGCGGATTCCAGCCCCCGGCTGTCTAGTTGTACCTGGCTGGACCAAAAATATGGCGGAGCCCCACGTCATTTTTTTTCTAGAATTTGTTCTAGAAATAAAAATAAAATGGGCTTCGCTGTATTTTTGGTTGCCAGCCAGGTAAAACGAGGCAGCCGGGGGTTGGTGGCAGTCCGTAACTGCCAAGTTGTACCTGGCTGGACCAAAAATATGGCGAAGCCCCATGTAATTTTTTTTTATTACTTCTACCAATAAACTGACATGGAGCTTTGCCATATTTTTGGTTGCCAGCCAGTGTGCAGTTGGGGGCTGCAATCCTCATCGTGGAGAGATCCAAATGTTGTGGGCCCCCCCCCCCACGCTGCAAATTGCAGCCCACAGCCACCCCAGAAAATAGCGCATTCATTGGAGGTGCCATTTTATGGTGCTGTACCCCAACTCTTCCAGTTGCTCTTGTGCTGGTGGCAATGCTGGTGGCACACAGGGGCTCTCCATACGCGACATGGTGTCCGCTAACAATTGTTAGCGGACACCATGTTGCGTATGGAGAGCCCCTGTGTGCCTAAACATTGGAGCTCCCCCACAAGTGACCCCATTATGCATCTGGATTTGTTCCTTGGGGGGTCTAGTTTCCAAAATGGGGTCACTTGTGGGGGAGCTCCAATGTTGAGGCACACAGGGGCTCTCCATACGTGACATAGTGTCGGCTAACAATTCCAATTGTTAGCGGACTCCATGTCGCGTATAGAGAGCCCCTGTGTGCCTCAGCTTTGGAGCTCCCCCACAAGTGACGCCATTTTGGAAATTAGACCCCGCAAGGAACAAATCTAGATGCATAATGAGCACTTTGAAGCCCCAGGTGCTTCACAATTTGATCCGTAAAAATAAAAAAATAAGATTTTTGTGGAAGAAAAATATTTTTGTCATTTTTACGGATCAATTTGTGAAGCACCTGGGGCTTCAAAGTGCTCATTATGCACTTGAGGGGTCTAGTTTCCAAAATGGGGTCACTTGTGGGGGAGCTCCAATGCTGAGGCACACAGGGGCTCTCCAAACGCGACATGGTGTCCGCTAACAATTTGAATGAAAATCAGCTCAAATTGTTAGCTGACACCATGTCGCGTTTGGTGAGCCCATGTGTGCCTTAATATTGGAGCTCCCCCACAAGTGACCCCATTGATTGACAAATGAGTGGCAGCAAATCAGTGCAGTCTTGACACCAGGAGAGGGTGCTAGTCTGTCGGATCGCAGTAGGAATGAAAAAATCTCAATCGCACCACACTAGCACCCCACTAGAACCACACTAGCACCACACTAGCACTACACTAGCACTACTACATGCATCAAACTCGCATCAATATCACGCTTCAAAAACGCGCCGTTTTGGAGGGATCAGTGTGCCTTCAGCCTAATAATTGTGAAGTAGCACTCGCTGAGCATATTAGGGGATATGTTTTTGGCAGTAGAATTAAAGCTCACAGGAACATTCTCATGTTTAAATCTGTCCAGCTGGTTTATTAAGACCTCATAAACCGCTAAGGCATAGTTTATAAATATCAACAGAACTTATTATGAACCACTGGTCTGTTCCAAGTGCGGGTGTGCCCACATGGCATATCACACTTAGTGAAACTCAGATTCCAGGTTCTCTAGCCTCATTCTTTGGCCCTCTTGCCTTCCAGGGACACACGCACTGAGAGACAGTCTCCTGACCATGTGTCTCAAGGAAAATGACATCTGCAGCTTGCTTCTATCACAGAGACTATGTAATCAGGAGAGAGTCATATAACAGATGTGATACACCCATGAGGAGGTATGTGCCTGGCCGGGAACCACCCCCATTCGACATATTGGAAATGCAGAGAGCTGCTGCATCACATATCCTCCACCTCTTGTTCAAGCCCATGGTATTGAACACATGATATATACAATCCGTCATTGTCACTGACTTTTCTTTGGGAAAAACTCACTACCAGACTTTGTCAATTCACATTTCTTAGTCGTAACCTTGTCAGATCTCCCCCGCCCCCAGCGGTCATTCCAGTAGTGCGAGTCACTTGCCTCTGTATGTAAGGTCAGGTCTGACTCCGTCCTATCAAGTTCTATACTGGGTCTTTTGTTTGAGTCTCTTAGTCTTGAGTCACTGGAGGGTTCACTACCTCCAAAAGGACTACACGCATTATCCTCAGGACATCTCTGGAGGTCTCTCCGTTGGCATCTTTCATCGCCTTTTACAACTAGAGAACCATTACACCCTTTGTGTTGTCTGGCTCTAGCTTCTGCTGTGGCCATTCCTTTATTTAGAGGGCCCCTTTGCTGTCAAGTCTCACAGTTTACATATGGCTGCCATCTTCTGCTGCTCAGGTGATGCTGTCTCTCAGCTCTCAGTCTTTCAAAATTCAGCTGTTCCACCTTTTGCTGGTAGGGCACACGGTACTCTATCAGCAGCCATATATATTCAAGATTTTCTTCCGTTCATACAGCGAAGAACGATACCATACCATCTTCATAAGGTATCCCATCTTGGTGATCACGTAGACAACTTACTTTCACTACATAAGACTTCTTTACCATTATTTGCATGGCTTGGCCATTTCACCCAATGAGCTTTCTCACCAGATTGTAAGGCACCCGGATGGCTTCCTCCCGCAGATTTTGAGCTTTCCTCATAAGCTCCAGCTGTCTAGCGGCTTCTTCAGTCTTTAACCAGACAATCCGCTTCATGCGAACACATCGCCAGTGCATGTCACTTAGGACAGCCACCCTCTTCATTGTGAGTTCGGTTGTGGACAAGACCACCAGCTGTTTAGCTTCTGAGGTCGAGTCCACCTTACAGGCTCCTACGGACCTTCATGCACTGACTCTCTGGTGGAATCTTCTCTCAAATCTTCAGTTACACCTACAAGGCACTTTTACAGAGAAGCTACTGTCTCACCAGTGGTCTCCAAACAATCATCTGGCTCAGGTCTCAGGGCCAACCGACTTTCAGCTTCTTCACCCTGTTTGACCAAGAGAGACACTTGTCGATCCATCATCTCCAAAGCGGCTTCGTTCATCGACTGGCACTTTGCCAGGCGACCATTGAGCTCCGAAATTTCTTCCTCCAGCTCAGCTACTCGCCTCTCAGCAGCCAGTCTCTGAAGCTCTTCCTGCTTCAACTGCTCCTTTCTCAGACTTCTTTGTCTCCAATGCACCTACTCAGCTCTTGACAACCTTGTCTCTGAAGCTTCTCTTGCATCAAAAGGACTTGCAGCTCATCTCCTTGAGCTCCCTTATCTTGCTTATCACATCCACCAAATCAGCCGAGCTCATATTATACCTCCCTTCTCCAGTGGCTTCTTCCACTTCTGCAACCTTGGTCTTCACCTCGGTTCTCGCAGCATTACTTCCAACCCTCTCTTGGGTACTGGCAGCCTCACCTCCCACCCTCTCCTGGGTTTCATGGGCGTCAGCTTCAGAAGGTTTCAACTGCCCTCCTTCTCTTCAACCTCTGAGTCTCTGGAGTCTTCTACTTTCTCGGCCATGGTGCCATTTACTTCTATGAAGTCCTCTGCTGATAGTCCATCAGCTACACTGGAAACAACACCCCTACCGGCTTCTGGGCTGGCTCTTTCTCCTTGACTTCATTGTTGTCTATGCGTGCACAGGAAGCTCCTAAACGACTCTTTGACACTTTCCACTACCTTGTAGGTCCAAGAGTACAGGCCCCAACCACCAACCTCACAGCTGACGATCTGGCCAATTATTTCAAGGACAAAATTGACCACATATAACAGGAAATTTCCTCACAGTCTCAGAACATCATGCATTTTCTTCTCTCCTGCACTTCATCCAACTCTCTTTTGGTCTTCGATCCGGTCACAGAGAAAAAAGTCACCCGGCTCCTTGCATCTCCTCGCCCTACTACCTGCACTAGTGACCTTATTCCCTCACATCTCCTTCAATCCCTTTCCCCAGCTGTCACCTCTCACCTAACTAAAATATTTAATCTTTCCTTCACATCTGGTGTTTTCCCCTCCACCTTCAAACACACCAGCATTCATCCATTACTAAAAAAAGATCCCTTGACCAGAAATCTGCTGCTAACTTCTGACCTGTCTCCAATCTCCCTTTCATCTCTAATCTCCTGGAACACTTGGTCCACTCCTGTCTGATCCGCTATCCCTCTGACAATTCTCTTCTTGACCCTCTACAATCTGACTTTCGCACCTCACACTCTACTGAAACCGCCCTTACTAAAGTCTCTGATGATCTACTAACAGCTACATCTAATGGTCATTACTCCCTACTGATTCTCCTGGATCTCTCCACTGCATTCGATTCTGTGGATCACCAGCTCCTACTCTCTATGCTCGCTCTATTGGGCTCAAGAACACCGTTCTCTCCTAGTTCTCCTCATACCTCTCTGACCACTCCTTTACTGTATCATTCGCTGGCTCCTCTTCTTCTCCTCTTCCCCTCACGGTTGGTGTTCCTCATGGTTGAGTCCTAGGTTCCCTTCTTTTCTCTCCATACACTGCCCCATTAGACAAACCATCAGTAGATTTGGTTTTCAGTACCATCTCTATGCTGACTACACCCAACTATACACATCATCTCCTGACATTAACCCCACATTACTACTAAATACCAGTGATTGTCTGTATGCTGTCTCTAGCATCATGTCCTCTCTCTACCTTATACTGAATTTGTCAAAAAACAAAATTTTCTCATTTCCTCCATCTACTGATCTTCCAAAATCTAATATTGCCATTTCTGTATGTGGTTCTATCATTACTCCCCAGCAGCACGCCCGCTGTCTTGGGGTTATATTTGACTCAGCTCTCTCTTCACTCCCCACATCCGATCACTCACTCGCTCGTGTCACCTACACCTCAAAAATATCTCTAGAATTCGACCTTTTCTTACTGTTGACTCTGAAAAACTCTGTTGCCCTTATTCATTCTCATCTGAATTACTGCAATTCTCTACTACTCGATCTCCCTCTTACTAAACTATCTCCTCTCCAATCCATTCTGAATGCAGCAGCCAGGATCATATTCCTCTCCAACCGCTTCACCGATGCTTATATCCTGCACCAGTCATTGTACTGGCTGTCCATTCGCTACAAAGTACAATATAAAATTATCACTCTCAGCTACAAAGCCCTCCACAGTTTTGCACCGCCCTACATCTCCTCCCTCATCTGGGTCTATCGGTGTATCGCCTTATACGTGCCCTCCATTCCACAAGTGGCTTAAGACTGACATCATCTGCAATCCGAGCCTCCCACTCCCACCTCCAAGACTTCTCACGAGCTGCACCAATTCTATGGAACCGACTACCAAGAACAATTCATTTAATTCCAAATATCCATGGCATTAAAAACACATCTATTTAGATACCAACTAACCTCGTGTATGTAACTATTCCCATTCTGTCCTTTTTACAAATATGGTCTCTTTTGTCTACATTCAGTCTATATTCCCCATGCACTATATAGCACTTTATCTGTACTTGTACAGATCCTGGATGGTGACCAGTTCATGCAGTGTTATGTGAATTCCCTATGTATTATTTTGATGGCTGAACCATATATGACGGCATTTTTTACCATTTACCTTTTGTGCCTCCCCTATTTCCCCATAGACTAAGCTTGCGAGCAGGGACCTCACTCCTCACAACATCTGAATGTTTTTTTTTCTCTTGGATTGTCTCATATTGTCTGCATTGTATTGTATTGTATTATCATATAGTGTGGTATTGTATCCCCACTGAACTGTAAAGCGCTGCGGAATATGTTTACTATTACTGGCAACATCACCTTTTATTCTTTCCTGATCTACTCTGCTTCTGAAGGAGGATGCACACCTGGAATAGTGGCACACAGCATTGCATTTTCTTTATTTATACTTTCAGCAAGGGCTACATGAGCAACTTCTTTGTGACCCTTGCACCTCTGGCGACGAGAGGGGGACTTTCTCACCTCGTTGGACTCTTTCTCACTGAACTCCCTTTTCTCCTATGGTAATGCCACAGGCAGCTCTGGAGTCTGTGTCACTCCCCATGGTGTTGTGGACCAACAAGTCACCTGTCACTCTGATGTCAACTCCTTCTCCTGGAGCTACGTCGTTATCAACGTTGTCATTTTCCAATTTAACTGACATGTCTCTATGTTGGGGATTCCCACTGTTTCTTTAATCACCCCTAACTCTAGAAATTCACATTTAACTGGTACCAACTCGTTTTTACACATTTTATTATTAACCCCTTTTGATTTGGCATGATCTGCCCCTTTTGAGGTCTCCACCCCTTTGGCAATCACCCCTTTTTGGGACTCCACCCCCCTTGGGCAACCCCCCCTTTTTGGGACTCTGCCCCCTCTTGGGCAACCACCCCTATTTGGGTCTCCGCCCCTTTTAGGCAACCACTCCTTTTTGGGACTCTGCTCCCTTTTGTGCAACCCGTCTGTAGGGGGTACATTCCATAGCTATCCCACGATAGTCTTAGGACCCAGTTCACAGCTTATCTGGCTATCACCCTGGGCACCCCGGAACTGTACCGGCAACGCAGGAGAACTCACGGAATGGTCCACTGTCGCCATACGATAAGAGTGCCAACAGCTCCTGCCATTCTCGTACCATCTCCTGATGTTTCTGCAGCAGCTCCTGTTGCCGCTTCTCAAATACCCGTTGCTGCTTCTCAAATGCCTGCTGCTGCAATTGGAACAGGCACTTTAACAGCTCAGTAGCTTCAGTTTCATTTGTTGTTCCCTCCACAGCTGTTTTTATCAGCTTCTGCATTTCTTTGGGAAATGCCATTTTGCTGAAGAGCATTTGCAGCTGGTCATCCAACCATCCATTCCGTCTGCGGATACTGCTCCACTCATGGCCGTTATTGTATGCCATTCACACCAGGCACTCCACACCGCTCTCCTCAGAATATTTTCGTGGCCCGACAACAAGCCTGATTTGAGTGCGATGACAACTTTGTAACCCTGCCAAGTTACAGCCAGATGATTTTATCCACGTTGTGCTTCTGTGTCATTGCTTTTAGCAACCAGGCTACAGTGTTGCTGAATCCATACACATGCACTTCTACTGTTGCCGTTAGTAACCAGGCTGCACTGCCCGCATTCTCCACCAAATGTGAAGTAGCGCTCGCTGAGCGTATTAGGGGATGTGCTTTTGGCAGCAGAAGAAAAGCTGACTGGAACATTTTCACATTTAAATCAGTCCAGCTGGTTAAGACCTCATAAACTGCTAAATCATAGTTCATAAACATCAACAGAACTTAATATGAACCACTAGTCTGTTCCAAAGGTGGGTGTGCCCAGATGGCCTATCACACTTAGTCCATTATAGTGTCCACTGACCTCTTAGTCTATTGTTTAAGAAGCTGCCTCTCTGGCATACACAGAATCCTGTCTGATCCAGACTCTCAATGGACTGTAGCCTCCAGAAACTCAGAGAGCCATTCCAGATTCTCTAGCCTCAGTCTCTGGCCCTCTTGCCTTCCAGGGACACACCTGCTCCCAAGCACTGAGAGACACAGGAAAATTGCATCTGCAGCCACTTCCAAACACACACAAAGAGCTTGCTTGCATCACAGAGACCATGTGATCAGGAGGGAGTCAACCTATATGAGATGTGACATACCCATGGGGAGGTACGTGCCTGACCCAGAACCACCCCCATCCGACATATTGGAAATGCAGAAAGCCACTGCATCATATACTATAAAAAAAACTTTTGTTACAAATAATGGGATCTATTTTCTCCCATTATCCTTGGTGGGGCTAAACAACATTTTAGCGGTATAACACTTGAATTACGCTTTCACATCTAAATTTTATAAAGTTCTGTGAAGTACCTAAGGGCTAAAAATGCTCAACACATGCGTAGTTGGTTTCTTTGAGGGGTATATTTTTCAAAGTGGCATCATTTGTAGAGGGCTTCTGTTGTTTTGGCATGTGAAAGACTCTGTAAATGTGACATTGTGTCCTCAATCTGACCACTCAAATTTGCATTCCAAAACTGAAATAATGTTCTTGCATTCCCTTCCATTGACATAAATTTATTTTGGCACAGAAAAATTCAATATCCGCTGCTCACCTTGTAATTGACTTCAAAGATGTGCTTAAGTCTGGAGATGCTGCGTTCCATGGTATCATGTTTAGGCAACGCAGACTACTCACAGTAGCACAAGCAACATGCATTGGGTCACATGATTATATCTGTTATGTATCCCCATTGGTACAATAACGCGAGTAAATTGATAGTTCTTTTATACAGTTATTAAAGTATTCAAAGGGCAGTGCATAAGAAATATGAGACAAAGATAAAATTGTTCTATGTACCAATTGAATATTTATCTGATTTCACTGCAACCAGTAAGTTTACCTGTAGCCACCCTAAAATGTAGCCGCGTTGTAAAG
>JARQOC010000001.1:447545830-447632812 GCA_033576535.1 Allobates femoralis
GGGGGCGATGGGGGAGCTAGGCAGGGGTGAGAATGGAGGGGGAGCCAGGCAGGGGTGAGAACGCAGGGGGGCGAGGGGGGAGCTAGGCAGGGTGAGAACGGAGGAGGAGTCAGGCAGGGGTGAGAACAGAGGGCGAGTCAGGCAGGGGTGAGAACAGAGGGGGAGCCAGGCAGGGGGTGAGAACGGAGGGGGGAGCCAGGCAGGGGTGAGAATGGAAGGGGGAGCCACGCAGGGGTGAGAACGGAGGTGGGAGCCAGCCAGGGGTGGAGAATGGAAGGGGGGCGAGGGGGAGCCAGCAGGGGTGAGAATGGAGGGGGAGCCAGACAGGGTTGAGAGCAGGAGGGGGGAGCCATGCAGGGTTGAGAACACAGGGGGAAGCCAGCAGGGTTGAGAACGGAGGGGGGAGCTAGGCAGGGGTGAGAATGGGAGGGGGGAGCGCAGGCAGGGGTGAGAGCACGCAGGGGGGCGAGGGGGGAGCTAGGCAGAGGTGAGAATGGAGGAGGAGTCAGGCAGGGGTGAGAACAGAGGGCGAGTCAGGCAGGGGTGAGAACAGAGGGGGAGCCAGGTAGGGGTGAGAATGGAGGGGACAAGGGGGGAGGACGCAGCACAGGGGGAGAGCCATACACACAGGGGGACATAGGGGGAGAGGCATACACACAAGGAGACACAAGAGGATAGGCATAGATGCAGGGGAATAGGCATAGACACAGAGACATGGCATAGTTACACAGACATGGAGTGACACGGGGAGAGGGAGAGACAAGCGCGCACACGGGGGAGACAGCGCTCACGGAAGAGACAGAGACAGCACACACGGAAGAGTCAGCACACACGGGGAGACAGCGCACATGGGGGAGACAGCGCACACGGGAGAGACAGCAAACACGGGGGAGACAGCGCACACGGGTGAGACAGCGCACATGGGGGAGACAGTGCACACAGGGGAGACAGCGCACACACGGAGACAGAGACAGCGCACACAGGGGAGACAGCACACATGGGGAGATAGCGCACACACGGAGACAGAGACAGCATACACGGGGGAGACAGTACACAGGGGGAGACAGGCACAGAGACGAGAGACAGCGCACAGACACCACCCTCCCGTTGTGATAGCATCGGGCCCACATCTAGTAATACTATAAATGAAAATATAAACAGATGTATGACCATTCAAAACCAAAGAAATAAAACAACCATATATGTCAAAATAAGTAAATAGTAGGAGTAAATGTAAATAAGATAGGGTAATTGGTTAACACTGTTTGTTGAAAAAGTGTGAAAGCCATCCCACCACGTCAAGGTGTACCCAGTCTCTATGGTCCTATTCTGTATTAAAACTTTATCTTTCATCAGTAACATCAATATAAATAAGGACAGGGCCCCAACTGCAGCCACCTGTCCATGGGATCTATATTTAGTGGGGAAAATAAGTATTTGATACACTGCCAATTTTGCAAGTTTTCCCACCTAAAAAAAATGGAGAGGTCGATAATTTGCATCGTATGTACACTTCAACTGAGAGAGACAGAATCTAAAAAAAGATCCAGAAAATCACATTGTATGAGTTTTAAATAATTAATTTGCATTTAAAATTAACTTGCAATTATTATTTCACTTGAGGTTCTGTAGGCAGGTCAAGATCTGATCAATATAAAGCATTGTATGTCCGTGTACATAATAACATCCAGTGTACAGATTGGTATGATATACTGTGTACAGAAATCAGATGTTATACAATATACCAATTGTAATATACAAATATCCATATCACAGTAAATCATAAACCAGTCATGAATTCTCGTGTATACTGTATGTAATACACTATTATATACAGGTAATGTGTGACTGGTATAACATCTGGTGTCTGTAGTCACAGTGTGTGTATATTATGTATATGTGGACCACCTTTTTTCTGGGAATATGTTTTATAAGAGTGTAGAAAAGCACAGCTTACTTTGCTTTGCTACCTATCTAAAAACTTATGTCCAGTTTAAAAATAGTAATACATGAACATAATATGTGATTTGTCTGACCAATAGAAATGCTCCTCTGAGCTGATCTAAGTGCTGTCAGTTTCTTTCCACAGGCAGCACTCAGAAGGCAATAAGGTAGTATGAATATTGTCTATAAAGCAGCCGGAGGTGAACATGTTAAAGGGTTTGTCCAGTTTTAAGCCAAAAGTCTGCAATCACTCTTTGTCATTCTATGTGACTGCAGACTTGTGAAGCTTCATAGTGCTTTGATGATTCGGTGGGCGTGTGAAAGCAAGTACAGTATGTGATTTGCATACAAGTGATCACACGCCGACTAGACTTGCTTGGCCTCACTTAATGCAACTGTATTGAGCAAGGCTAGAAACAGTCTAGTCGGATTGTGGCTTGGAATATATATATCGTATGTGACTCACCGTAGCCGGGTCTTCACGTCGCAGGCGTTGTTTCTCCCTGTCATGCTTCCGCGCCTGCGGCTGTGGGGCTCGGTGGTCCAGATTAATAGTGGTTGGCTGAACAGATAAGGGTTGATTTCTTGTTGTCGTGACGCCACCTGCGGGAATTCCGGTGATTTCACCGGCGCTGCTTGGGCCTCGGGGGATGGACGGCAGCAAGATGGGACGCCCCCACAGCACAAGCGGGAGTCCCCGGAGCCAGGAGCTGCACCTGATGTTGTATGGCTGCTTTGTTACTCTTAGCATACGGAGTTAAACAGTTCTGAAGAAGTACAGACACCAGTGTTCTCTGTAACGGGTCTTTTACTGTAACCGGTAGGTGATACAGGGTATACAGTTAACGGGTAACGGACCGGGTGGTCCCAGCAATGACCAGTGTTGTTTCAGAGCTCCGCGGTGTTCCTCCGTTCTTAACCTGTTCTAGTTTGGTTGCCGACGTCGCCTTAGTGTGCCAGTTCAGGTACAAGGGGGCTACTTGAATTTCCCTGCGGGTGTATACAGTCCGGTGTGAGGGGAGCCAGATTCCTTTTAGTAGGTACTCCGCTGGCAAGACGGCTCTGATTGCGGCTGCAGTGGGGTGCTCCTAGAGAGCGGTCCCTCCACTTCTGGTTTGCTGAGCAGTGATGAACACCTTGCTAGCTTCGGAACCAGTGATCCGGTTGTTGATGGGCGTGGGTGTACCCTGACCCGTTCGATGGTCGCCCAGGTTCTGGTTGTGGGGCACCGGGTAATGGCACCAACCGGTAGGTGGTCTGTAGGGCTGCATGGAACTGTGCAGAGCCCCCTCTCCTACGTTCCTCCCCGACCATTTCTCTCTCCTTTCTCCTACATTCTCCTACACTCTACTCCTACACTCCGCTCACCAGGACCTGATAGGCCCTCTATACTAATGGTACATGTAGGGTATGGAGCTTTGCGTTTTAACCATGTCATTACTGAGACGGAGAATATTGCATCTTCAGTCAGGGATGCAATACCCTCCTGTGACGCACTTGTTGCGGGGCGCCACATATGCTTCAGGTTACAAGACCACCTGTTCCTTGCGCTGGCACCAGAGTAAACTCGCAGCGCACAGTGCACAAGATGTGAAGATTTACAAGTCTGTAGTCACATATAGTGACAGTAGACATATAGAGTAAGATTGGCCAACCCCTTTAAGGATGGGCTGCTGCTCATAAGTCTCTCCTGTGTGTTTCCCCTAGGCTAAAATTTGCCAGGCAGCCCTGACTATGGAGGTAATGAAACCCTCCTTTAAAATATCTCCCTGCTAGAAAAACTCTCCCTCCCTACACTATACTGACCTAGTATACACTGCTGGTATCCCTTAAAGGGACTTTTGTGTTCTAGATTCCTGAAACACTCTCCTTACATGCTGCTTGCTATCTTCCTACACTACTTTTAGCAAAATGGCAGCAGCAGGGCTTAAATTGACCCTATGACGCTGCGCGGCCAGCCAATCACGGTAATGCCACAACCAAGATGGCTTCAGCATAACTGTGATTGGTTAAGAAGCCCAGCATGTTTAGTGGCTGCAAATCAAGTGCCACACATGCTGGGCGGGAGATACGAATATTGTAAGGTGAGTACACAAGTACTCGCAATGTAATATGTAACCCGAATACCACACTATTCGTGCGAGTAGCAAATAGTAGCAATTAAACGCGCTCATCGCTAACTGGCACTTTGTCTTGGAGTTTTGTACCAAAATTCAGAGATGAGAATTCAGTCAACATTGTTAGAGAAGGGGTATGGGTGCTCTTGGGGTAGGTTTCAAGCAGCGCAATCAAGATGTTCAGGATAATGCGCCAAAAGGTTTACCTATAAACAAGCTTTATGTACCGCCTGCTTTACAAGCAGATCTTTTTAATGAAGTACATGATTCCATTTTGGCTGGACATCCAGGTTCTTCTGCTACCTGCAGATATCTTTCTACGTCTTTTTGGTGACAAAACAAGAGCAAGGATACTGAGGAGTATGCACCAACATAAATGTACCAGGGCTAAAGCCTCTTTCAGGCTCCAGGGGGTTATCTCTTGACTAACAAGATTCCTTTGCAGTCCTAGACTCAATTGTCCATGGACTTTTTCACCGATTTGCCTAACTCTGATGGTTAATACAGTTTTGTGCATGGTAGTGGACCGTTTTAGCAAGGTGAGTCATTGTGTTTCAGTTCAGAAATTACCAACTGCTAAGAGTTTAGCATTTGTGTTCATTTGTCATATAGTGAGATAGTATGTTGTTCCCGAAAACAATATTTTTGACAGAGGGGTTCCATTACTGGCTAGTTTTTGCTCCTTATTTGGTATCAAGCTGTATTTTTCCTCACTTTATCATCCTGAGACTAACGGACAAATAGAAAAGATGAACCAAGAGGTCAAGCAGTATTTGAGATGTTATGTTTCTTCTAATGCGTTTGGAGATCTTCTGTATATATTGGTGATTGTATGCTATATCACTCCACAACAATTTGTTAGCACATTATCTCATATTCTGTAGTTCTACGTCTCCACCCTGGGCCCAGGTGGATTATACATGGGTTGTGTGCTGGGTTCCTGGCAGCACACCTTACAGTAATGTTCATTATCTCTCCATAAGTGTGTGGTCACTCCATGTTGTGAATTGATAATTCTGAGTATGGGCAGCACAGTGGCACAGTAGTTAGCATTTCAGCCCTGAAGTCCTGGGTTCAAATCCCACCAAGGACAATATCTGCAAGGAGTTTGTATGTTCTCCCTGTGTATGCGTGGGTTTCCTCTAGGCACTCAGGTTTCTTCCCACATTTCAAAGACATACTGATAAAATGTTTAGATTGTGAGCCCCCAATGAGGACAGTGTTGCAAATGTATGAAAAGTCCTGTGGAATTAATAGTGCTATTTAAGTGAATTAATATTATTATTATTATTATTATTATTATTAATAAGTGTGGCTTATAAAGGTTCTATCTCTTACCAACAACATTGCTTCTGACATGCGAATTGAGCTTTGGTTGTGCCTCTCTGCACTCTTTGCACGCATGCATTCATTAATATAATCCCCGCTCTACACCATCCGGCTTGTCATCCTGCCTGCCATAGACATTACATGTATCTGCATGCGTCAGCTATTCAGTCCGTGATGTCTTTCCTCCGCCACAGGTTGAACTCATCGACCAATCAACTACACATGTGGTCAAAACTGTTAGTACCCCTCATTTAATTAAAGAAAAACCCACAATGGTCACAGAAATAACTTGAATCTGACAAAAGTAATAATAAATAAAAAATCTATGCAAATGAACAAATGAAAGTCAGACATTGCTTTTTAACCCTGCTTTCACAGAATTAAAAAAAAAAATTATACTCATGAAATAGGCCTGGACAGAAATGATGGTCCCATAACTTAATATTTTGTTGCACAACCTTTTGAGGCAATCAAACGATTCCTGTAACTGTCAATGAGACGTCTGCACCTCTCGGCAGGTATTTTGACCCACTCAAGAGCAAACTGCAACAGTTGTCTCATGTTTGAAGGTTGTCTTCTCCAGATGCATTGTTTCACCTCTTTTCAAAGATGATCAAAAGGATTTAGGTTAGGGCTCATAGTAGGCCACTTCAGAATAGTTTATATATAAACATTCCATATGGTTTTGATTAAACAGCCACCATATTTTTCCTCCCTTGATGAACACTTCAGAATAGTGCAATGTTTCCACTTAGCCATTTTTGGGTTTTTAGCTGTGTGTAACAGAACCTCCTCCATGTTTCACAGTAGGTACAGTGTACTTAATATGCTTCATTTTTCTGTCTGAACATAGAGCTGATGTGCAAAAAATTCAATTTTAGTCTCATCTGTCCATAGGACATTCTCCCAGAAGCTTTGTGGCTTGTCAACATGTAGTTTAGCAAATTCCAGTCTAGCTTTTTTATGATTTTTTTCCAACAATGGTGTCCTCCTTGATCTTTTCCCATGATGTCCACTTTGACTATAATAACGACGGATGGTGCGATCTGACACTGATGTTCCTTAAGCTTGAAGTTCACCTTCAATCTCTTTAGAAGTTTTTCTGGGCTCTTTTGTTACCATTTGTATTATCCATTTCTTTGATTTGTCATCAATTTTCCTCCTGCGGCCACATCCAGGGAGGTTGGCTACTGTCCCATAGATCTTAAATTTCTGAATAATATGTAGTCACAGGAACATCAAGCTGCTTGGAGATGATCTTATAACCTTTATCTTTAACATCCTTGCGTATAATTTTCTTTATAATCTCCTGAGACAATTCTTGCCTTTGCTTCCTCTGGTCCATATTTAGTACAATACACACCATGTCACCAAACAGCACAGTGAGTATCTGTAGCCCTATATACAGGCTAATTAGTATATCCACCTTGATTTAACATGTCCCTTTTGTCACATTATTTTCAGGGGTACCATTATTTCTGTCCAGGCCTATTTTATGAGTTTAATTCTTTTAAAAATTCTGTGGAAGCAGGGCTGAAAAGCAATGTTTGATTTTTATGCAGAGTAGAACGAAATTCGGGCACTGGGTCCTATTAACGGGCCATTAAATCCAATGTCTGGGCTGTGACAAAATGCCTTCGGTGTTGCTCATCTCAAGCACAAGACAAATCAATGTATATTAGAAGAAAGAGCGGCACTCACCAATTTGCGATCATGTAGTGATTTATTTCAATCCATTGTGGGATCAATTGGACCTGTTGATTGCATGAAACAGTTGATTGTTGCCCAGCTCTGCACCCCCCTCCCTCCCTGCACTCGTAACCCCACAATGCATTGAAATAAATCACTACATGATCGCAAATGTTTGATTTTGATTTGTTCATTTTCATAGATTTTTTATATATTAATACTTTTGTCAGATTTAACTTATTTCTGTGACCATTGAGGGTTTTTCTTTCATTAAACAAGGGGTACCAACAATTTTGACCACGTGTGTACATCTATAAATACTCATCTTCCAACTACTATGTCACTTCCCCTGATGAAGCCACTTGGCAGTGCATGTGAGGCTCTCCCCCCTGGGGTCACCTTTGCAGGTCTTGCTTTCTGGTGCATTACATTTGCCTCTTGTCTTATGGCTCCTCCACTCCTCTTGCAAGATTTGTGAAGTCTTGCGAGACATCAGCCATTTCAACAGTGCGCACACAACCGCTCCACTGGGCTGGCGCGAATGCGGCTGTCACTCAAACGCCGGCCAGAGGAGGGGCGGAAAATTTAAAAAGTGCAGGGCAGGTTTTGCAGCCTGGAGGGGCGGCGAGGACATCATCCATCAGGACTAAATAGCAGCCTCCCGGTCTCAATAGGAGACTAGCGCTGGACACAATAAAAGTTCATATTTCAGGTGTGAGGGGCGAGTCTGGGCACATAGAGGGGTTATAAGAACCCCATTTACATAGTATGTAAGCTAGTGGGCATAGTTTAAAATGCTCAAAGGGGGTGACAGGTTCCCTTTAAAAAAAATAATGGGCTACTTTGTATTTTTGACTGCCAGCCATTGTAAAGCCAGGCAGCTCGGGGTGGCAGCCCATAGCTGTCCACTTTATCTGCACTAAGAATCAAAAATAAAGCAAAGCTCTACCTCATTTTTTAAAATTATTTATTTATGTTTACAATGCATGACGTCAGATTCGTTGCCTACGACAACCAATCACAGATGCTGGCACAATGGGCGAGAGGTGCAGAAGTCAATCACAGACGCGGTCACAGAAAGTGGGTACCTGTGATTGGTTGTTGGAGCCACTGCAGTAACCTGGAAGTAGCCCATACATTCTAGCCTCTACCGTGCAGTGAATAATCAGGAAATTAATGAGTGGCCATGGAAGTACAAGTGTGTGGACCCCAGTAAATTATCAAACTGATGTTTAATCAACGTTTTGCTTTTTTTTACAGCTCCCCTACCCTCCCTAGCCACCATTTCACAATTTTGAAGTCTGGGTTCGGGGTTTGGACTCAAGTTCAGGTCCCATCCATTCTGTACTTTAAACAAATTCCATCCGAATCCATCGAAGCCGAACATCGATGGGTTCACCCATCACTAATGAGAATCCCATTGACGGCCTTTCATAGAGCCAGGTGGTAATGTTCGTAGTTCCTATAGGATCTTACAGGCTGTACAGGGACCAGCTGGGTGTGGCTGCACCTTTTCCTTTCTGTTTCCCATGTATGTAAGTGTTATATGTTCATAACAGCATTCTGTTTGTATTGTAAACTCATGACAGTATTTTGTAAAATAGCCCCAGAGTGTCACATTTCCTGTGTGTCTTCTGTATTATGTTTCAAAGCAAATTTCCTGATTAATGGCAAACATCTCCACATTACTAATAAAACCACTGTTCCTAATCTTTAAGATATTTTTTTTGTTAGTATACATTTGGTTATACATACACTGCCTGATTATATGCTATTTTACGAGTACATAGCATCCACGTAAATGCTGAGACAAATACCTGTAAAGACAGCTGGCTCCCCAATCAAAGTAGAACTAAACACCAATAAAGACTTGTCAGCCAATCCACACGCAAGTTTCATTCCATCTCCTAAAAATAATTAAAAAAGAAGAAGTTAACAGCATTTTTTCATGTGAAACAATAATCAACTGCAAATAAAGCTGGACCTCTCAATTGCTGTCCTGGTGCCAGTCACATGTGTAAGCATTTAAAAAGTTATCACCATATTGTTCACAGTAACAACAGCACCAAACAGCTTCTGAGAATATCACTTGTAACTCACATTTACCTTATATTCAGGCTTTTCCTTTCTAAGTACAATTAATATGTTCTATTATGGCTGCATGGATTCTATTACCTTACATGGAGCATTTTGGGACAAGAAACTGGTATGTCTATAACATATGGACATGCTTTTACAACCTGGTTATGAGAAAGTCGAGACTTGGGATGATGAAGACGTCTCGATATATACAGTGAACATAGCAAAAACTTTGTGAACCAAATGAAATGTTATATTTTCCAATCCTCAGATGAACCCTCTATAGGGTCATGTTTTATTTAAAATGAATGGCAGAAAATGCCACTTTACAGACAGTGGTTTCATGTTGAAATACTTGAGGTGCACAGAAAATAAAAATGTTAATGTATTTACGTTAACATACACAGGAATTTAAATAAATGTTTGCTACATTGGCTTGTAAAAATGGATAGCATTTTTGAAAATACTTGTACACATAGCTGTTTTCTTCTATTCGTTTTATTGAATTTGCAGCAAAAAATACAATCCACTAAAATAATTAAAAAATGTATACTGCAATGCAGTAAAAGGTGTGGTGCTATGTGGAAGATACATTTCTCCCAGCAATGTCTTTGGCACTGGTGAGCAGCAGGGTGCGGTCAGGCTCTGGTCTGGACCTTCACTGCTATTCCAGATTTTCACTGCAATGCCCGCGTTGCACAACTGCAGCAACTAAGATTGTATAAATACACAGGCAAAGTGTCTTAGTTGTGTTTTAGGGCTAAAGGAAGGTGGAGAATATTGTACTGATGTTTTTTGTTTATTTGAGGAAAGACTGCATGAAAGGAGTCATTTTTTATTTTGTTTTGAAAGTCCAATTACAACTGAGGAGTTGGCCTTTGGATTTATTTCCGTGAACCGCAACTATAACAGGAATGTTCATATGGAACTGATGAGCTGATTATTATTATTATTTACCTGCCTTCAGTTTGATCTCGAGCCATGGTGGCTTGATGGATGAAGGCTCTCTAACAAGATTGATGTGCGTAAGCTTAGATAGGTCCACCAGGGTCTTCACCGATGTTATCTTGGTAGTATCAAGTCATAGGGTTGCTGGTCTTCTTCCAAGTCTTGTTCATAGAATGGTAGAGTTGGAAGTGACCTCCTGGGTAATCTGGTCCAACACCTTGCTCAAAGCAAGATTCACTAAATCATCCCATACAGATGTCTGTCCAACCTCTGTTTGAAGACTTCTATTGATGGGGATGCCACCTCTTGTTGAAGCCTGTTCCACTCACCCTCAATGTCAAAAAGGTTTTTCCTAATATCTAGGCTGCGTCTCCTCTGATTTAGTTTCGCTCCAATGCTTCTAGTCTTTTCTTGTGCAAATGTCTACAGTGTGACAGCCCTTGCAATATTTGTAGACAGCTATAAAGAAATTTGTAGACAGCCCTTGAGATAGTTGTAGACAGCTCCTCTCAGTCTTCTTTTTTTCGAGCTTTTTTTTCCTTCTATTCTTCCTGCCATGATGTCCTCCTTGAGTGATTTCTCTCTTGATACGATGTGCCCAAAGTATGCAAGTTGTAACTTGGAGATCAAGTGACGTCTGCCTTGATTTGTTGCAAAATTGATTTGTTTGTTTATCTTGCCATCTAATATATAATTCCCCTAACTCACTTCCGTCATATTCGGCACTGTTTCCGTCGTCGTGTGCGTTGCTGCCTCACAAAGCCAAACTCGCAAAGGCAAACTCGGAATTACAAACTCGCACTACCAAACTCGGAAAGCTAAACTCCCAATTACAATAACAAACTCGCAGTAGTAAACACGGAAAGCCAAACTCGCAAAGTCTAACTCCCATGCGTTTTTCACCCCTACTAGCGATTTCTGAAAGTGCTCAGCAAAAAGGATGCCATATTGGATCCATGGCTCCAGGGACAGCGACATACTTTCTCCGGGAAAATATAATTGCTCTGTGTCTCCTTCACTTCAATCCCGATGTCCGCCTATGTCACTTCCGCCCGCCATATTTCCACACGCCAGAGATGCTTTTCCTGCCCAGTCCCCGCACAGCGCCCCACACAACAAGTCCGCACCCCCTCCTCCACCGCCCGCACAATACCCCCTCCTCCCCGCCGCTCTGTCCTCTCTGCTCCCCCTCACCCCTCCACTGTGCGGTGACCGCGGCCGGCGGATCCATCCTACAGTCCTTCCTGCTGGAACCGCCCCCTGCACATAGTGCCAGACCACAGCTGAGGCATGGAGGAGCTGCTCCTGGACAACTAACAGCTCACAGAGCTGCCCAAGGTGAGGAGAGGTGAGGGAGGGGAGGAGAGCCCAGGGAGGAGACGAGACGAGAGCCCAGGGAGGAGAGGACACGACAGCCCAGGAAGGAGAGGACACGAGAGCCCAGGGAGGAGAGGACAGGAGAGGCCAGGGAGGAGAGGACAGGAGAGGCCAGGGAGGAGAGGACAGGAGAGGCCAGGGAGGAGAGGACAGGAGAGGCCAGGGAGGAGGGGACAGGAGAGGCCAGGGAGGAGAGGACAGGAGAGGCCAGGGAGGAGAGGACAGGAGAGGCCAGGGAGGAGAGGACAGGAGAGGCCAGGGAGGAGAGGACAGGAGAGGCCAGGGAGAAGAGGACAGGAGAGTCCAGGGAGGAGAGGACAGGAGAGTCCAGGGAGGAGAGGACAGGAGAGTCCAGGGAGGAGAGGACAGGAGAGTCCAGGGAGGAGAGGACAGGAGAGGACAGGAGAGTCCAGGGAGGAGAGGACAGGAGAGGACAGGACAGTCCAGGGAGGAGAGGACAGGAGAATCCAGGGAGGAGAGGACAGGAGAGTCCAGGGAGGAGAGGACAGGAGAGTCCAGGGAGGAGAGGACAGGAAAGGGAGGCCAGGGAGGAGAGGACAGGAGAGCCCAGGGAGTAGAGGACAGGAGAATCCAGGGAGGAGAGGACAGGAGAGCCCAGGGAAGAGAGGAGAGGAAAGGGAGGCCAGGGAGGAGAGGAGAGAAAAGGGAGACCAGGGAGGAGAGGAGAGGAAAGGGAGGCCAGGGAGGAGAGGAGAGGAAAGGCAGTCCAAGGAGGACAGCTAAGGAAGGCCATAGAGGAAGCGACCAGGGAAGTTGCGATAGGACACTGAGGGAGATGCCAGAGAAATAGGAGGAGGAGATGAAAGGGAGGCCAGGGAAAAGAGGACACTGCAGGAGAGGAAAGAGAGGCTGAGAGAATCGAGTCCAGAGAGGACAGAAACAGGAGAGGTCAGAGAGTAGGAGGCCACGGAAGAGCAGATGGGAGGCTAAGGGAGCTACGGAAGGGAGGAGAGGCCAGAGTAGGAGGCTGAGGAAAGAGAGGCCAGAGTAGGAGGCTGAGGAAAGAGAGGCCACAGTAGGAGGCTGAGGAAAGAGAGGCCACAGTAGGAGGCTGAGGAAAGAGAGGCCAGAGTAGGAGGCTGAGGAAAGAGAGGCCAGAGTAGGAGGCTGAGGAAAGAGAGGCCAGAGTAGGAGGCTGAGGAAAGAGAGGCCAGAGTAGGAGGCTGAGGAAAGAGAGGCCAGAGTAGGAGGCTGAGGAAAGAGAGGCCAGAGTAGGAAGCTGAGGAAAGAGAGGCCAGAGTAGGAGGCTGAGGAAAGAGAGGCCAGAGTAGGAAGCTGAGGAAAGAGAGGCCAGAGTAGGAGGCTGAGGAAAGAGAGGCCAGAGTAGGAGGCTGAGGAAAGAGCTAACAGGGCTAACGAGTGAGCCCCCGCATACAGGGCTAACGAGTGAGCCCCCGCATACAGGGCTAACGAGTGAGCCCCCGCATGCAACGCTAACGAGTGAGCCCCCGCATACTATCCTGGGGTGTTTTTTTTTGAGGGGGTCCCTTACATCTTCGGGTCTATTTTGGAGGGGCTCCCTTCCATCCTGGGCTCTATTTTGGAGGGGCTCCCTTCCATCCTGACCTCTATTTTGGAGGGGCTCCCTTCCATCCTGCATTCTATTTTGGAGGGGCTCCCTTCCATCCTGGCCTCTATTTTGGAGGGCCTCCCTTCCATCCTCCGGTCTATTTTGGAGGGGGTATTATTATTAAACTTAATATATATTGTGAGGATCTTGGAGATGTGAAGACCCCCTTTGATTATTTTTAGTGAATCCAAGCCGCCATGTAATATTACATTTAGCCCATACAGATAATTTGCCCATTACCACGGATAATATACAGTCATATACAGCTAATATACTGATAATATACTGCCATATACAGATAATATACTCCCATATACAGATAATATACCGCCATATACAGATCACATACAGATAATATACCTCTACAGATCATATACTGCCATATACAGATAATATACTGCCATATACAGATAATATACCGCCATATGCAGATAATATACAGATAGTACACCGCGATGTATAGCAATCATATATCTTATCTTATATATAAAAGCCAGAGGGATTTGTGACGTGCCATCCGTCACTTTGTCCCAGCATCCGGCAGAGCTACACCCGCTCAGGGTGAGCCAAGATGGCGCCCGTAAGCGGGAGCGGGACTCATAGAGCCCGCTACGCTTACAGCCACCGTTAACACACACAACACACACACCATACACACAACACAAACACACATACACAGTCGCCTATACTTACCACCTCTCCTCCCTCTTCTCCGCCGCCGACATGTCCCCGCCCCTGGCACAACTGGATCCAACATGGCGTCCGGGAAGTCTCGTCAGCTCCAGGGGCCGCATGTCGCCACAACAGAGGACTCAGGAAGACGCAGGCACCAGGGAAGAAGCAGGGACGCTGGTAAGTATATCGCAGTGTGTGTCTGTGTGTCTGTGTCTCCGTCCGCCCCGCTCTGCCCGCCGCTGACCACCCTGCCCGCCGCTCACCACCCTGCCCACACAGCGCCGCTGCACTGACCACCCTGCCCACCGCACTCACTGCTAACCACTGAGCCACCGCGCAGTGCTACCCACTGAGCCACCGTGCAGTGCTACCCACTGAGCCACCGCGCAGTGCTACCCACTGAGCCACCGCGCAGTGCTACCCACTGAGCCACCGCGCAGTGCTAACCACTGAGCCACCGCGCAGTGCTAACCACTGAGCCACCGCGCAGTGCTAACCACTGAGCCACCGCGCAGTGCTACCCACTGAGCCACCGCGCAGTGCTACCCACTGAGCCACCGCGCAGTGCTACCCACTGAGCCACCGCGCAGTGCTACCCACTGAGCCACCGCGCAGTGCTACCCACTGAGCCACCGCCCAGTGCTACCCACTGAGCCACCGCCCAGTGCTACCCACTGAGCCACCGCCCAGTGCTACCCACTGAGCCACCGCCCAGTGCTACCCACTGAGCCACCGCCCAGTGCTAACCACTGAGCCACCGTATACTCTGCTACCCACTAAGCCACCTGTATACACACAATTCATTTCACCGCACTCCCCTAACTATTAGTAAATAAACTACATATGGATTCTAGACTACCCGATTCTTAAGAATCGGGCCGCCATCTAGTTCATGATATTGACAACATCCTTCTTCACCACCACATTTCAAAGGCATTGATTCTTCTTAAGTCTTGTTTCTTTATTGTCCATGTTTGACTTCCATATGTTACCACAGAAAAGACAAGAGTATGTACAAGTCATGCCTTCATCGCCAGTGAAATGTTCTGTTTTTTGAAGACCTTGTACAGTGACTTCATGGTTTATTTTCCCATAGCTATTCTCCTATTAACTAGCGGTCTCAAATATGTCCCTGTCATACCTGGCAGTATATCAATATCAGATCATGAGTAAGGCTATAAGTTAGCCAAAACATGTTGCCTGAAGACATGATAAACTGATCTGTGTGTTTTTACATGCAAAGAAACCTGTTATTACCTGGATACCAATAAATGGAAATTTTATTAAGAACTCAAGGTGCAATTTTCCTTCACTTGCTGGACAATTCTTGGAAGTAGTCAATATCTTTGTCTTCTTTGTGTTGAGTAGGAGTCCAGTGTTTAAGCTTGCCATCTTTGCACTCCATAATAAGTCCTTCGTTCCATTTATGCTTGTTACTATCAGTGTTGCATCATCTGTGCATTTTAGATTGTTGGCAATTCGTCCATCAATTTTGATTCCTTTTTCTTTGTCGGAAAGTCCAGCCTTTCTTAATATAGCTTCTGCATGTAAACTGAAGAGAAGTGGTGACAGAATGCAGACTTATCTAATGCCTCACTCCCCATTAAACCATGCCATGTTACCATTCTCCGTTAAGACTGTTGCTTCTTGGTCGATTTAAAGATTTCTAATGAGGCAAATCAGATGAATCCGCATGTATTCGATGAAGCAAAAAAAAGAGCTTCTTGTTGTATTTTTTGGCATTTTCTATTAACCATCTCATATTAGCAATTATATCTCCTGTTCTTCTGCCTTTTCTGAATCCTGCTTGTTCCTGTGGCAGCTCTTTGCCAAAGTAAAAGCTGGTGCTGTCTTTGTAGAATCATCAGCAGTATCTTGCTGGCATGAGATATGCAATAGTCTGATAGTTTCCACAGTTAGTAGCATCTCTCTTCCTTTGAATAGGCACCGATTTTGTCCAGTCTTTGGGCCATTTACCATTTATCGATATTTGTTCACACAGGCGTGTGATGACTTTAACTGCTGCTTCAGAAGATTTTATTAGCTCTATTGAAATATTGTCCCACCCACGTGATTTGTTTTTGACAAAAGCTTTATTGCAGCAAAGACTGGGTCTTTCAAGATGTTTGCTATCATTTCGAGTTTCATTTTTTATCCTGTATCAGTGACTCGTTCTTGTAGAGATTCTCCATGTATTCTTTCCATCTTTCCTTGATCTGTTCTGGTTCATTTCGATTGTTCCCGTTGGTCTCTTTCAGCATTCCTTCTCTTGGTTGAAACTTTCATCGTATCTCTTTGATTTTTTGGTTTGCCTTCCTGGTCTTGCCCTTCAGATGTTCATTTTCTATCTCTGTACATATCTTCTTGTAAAGTTCTTTGTTGGAATAGCTCTCTTCATAATATTACAGATGCTTTCTGCATCCTGCTTATTACCTTTTGCCATTCTTCTTTTTTCGATGATCTTTAGCTTCTCTTCTATTAACCAAGACTATGGGGTACTCTTCTGCCTCTTGTATATTGTCTTTCTGGCTATGTCAGTAATGATATTCCTTATATTTGTTCATTATTCCTCAGGCTTCCTTATATCCATGTCCAGTGATTTAAATCAGTTGTGCAGATCATTCCAAAAAACTTCAGGTAAGTTGATCAAATCAAAGTTGGGAATGACATGTTGTCTAGTCCATTTGCAACACATGTACCTGTGTGACTGACGCCTTATGGAAACCTCATCTGTGTGCATATAAAATACCACCAATCACCTCCCCCATGTTATGGCAGGTTGAGAGTGATTGCTGTATCAGAATTATTCATTTGTGTTGCTTCTATCATTGGGACCTGCTGTGTCCTGTTAAGTGCAATGGATATCAGACTTTGGCTTTATTTTTTGTAAGTTTGTTGAATTTTTGTCGTTTTAGTGTTTTTTCAGAATATATGCTTAGGGACTTATAAGCGCGAGGGCCCTTGATGTGGGTTGCAAGCTTATGTATTTGGGCCAAAATATCCACCAACACCTCATGTTATCATTCATAATTTGTTTGCACTTTTTTATCTTCATGCAGGATGTACATGGACCCTTTTGGGGCATCTGTCCTGTGTGGTGCATATACATACTGTTGGGCAGCCTGCCTGGTCGAATAGTATGGGCATGATCAATAGGCTGTACATAGACACTTTGCATCAAATGCACCTGTGTGACTGATGTCCTATGCAAATATCATCTGTGTGCATATAAAATACCACCAATCACCTCCCTCATGTTATAGCAAGTTGAGAATGATTGCTACATCGGTATTATGCACTTATGTTGTCTTTATCATTAGGGCCTGACGTGTCCTGCTAAGTGCAATGGATATCCGACCTTTGTTGTCCTTTTGGTATGTTCTTACGCTTCCCAGCTTCTCCTTTTTTCCTCCAAACGTAACGATGGTCATTATGGCCAAACAATTCACTTTTAGTTTTCAGACCACAGAACATGTCTCCAAAAATGTAGGTCTTTGTTCCTGTATGCATTTGCAAAAAAATAATCTATTTTTTATGTCTCTTTTTGAGTAATGGCTTCTTCCTAGCAGAGTGGCCTTTCAGCCCATGTTGGTACAGTACTCGTTTCACTGTAGATTATGACACAATCTTACCAGCTTCTGCCATCATCTTCACGAGGTCTTTACTTTTGTTCTTGGGATGATATGCACATGTCGGACAAAAGCATGTTTTATTTCTGGGACACAGAACCCATCTCCTTCCTGAGTGGTATGATGGCTGGACATTTCCATCTTGTTTGTACTTGTATATAATTGTTTGTACAGATGTATGAGGCACCTTCAAGTATCTGGAAATTGCACCCAAGAATGAACCAGACTTCTGCAAGTCCACAACTCTCTTCCTTGATATCTTGGCTGTTTTCTTTAGACTTTCCCATAATACTGCATAAAGAAGCAGTGTGTTTCATGTATGAATTAAAATGCATCCACAGGTGTGTCTCTAATTATCTCAGATGTTGCCAATAAACCTGCCAGAAACTTCCAAACACATGACATTGTCATATGGGATGTCCCAAATTGTTTAAAGGCATAGAAATCTTAGCATATATAAACCTGTGACTTTGCAAAAAGTAATAAAAATGCCTTAAAACATTCTCATTATTCTGGCATTTTGCAAACATAATTATAGTAATCCTAATTGATCTAAAACGAGAAGGGTGTAAATGCGGCAGACCATTAGTTAGAGTCCTACATCCTAGGGGATATCAGGGACATGTCCCTTTAATTTCCAGGGTGGGAGGGGGCCACATGCAGAATCCAGCCCTGATCACCGAGATCTTCCAGGAGTATTATAACAATCTCTATAATATCAAGAAGAGCCACCAGGTAATCTAGAAGCGGCTATTGATGAATATATCAGAGGACACTACTACGCTTTTGGAAGCCAACATCTCGGAAGTAGCTGCTATTATTAAAGACTCCCCGACGGGTAAGAGCCCTGGCTCTGACACTTTACTCCTAAGTTCTTTAAAATGTTTTCTTCCAAACTGATGCCATTTTTAACAAAAGTATTTAACACTGTCCTGCCCCAATCCCCTGGGTCCTCCAGTAGTTGGAGGCCCATATACGTGTCATCCCCATTCCTGGTAAAGATGATACCAGTGTTGCTAACTATAGGCCAATATCCCTGATTAACGTAGATATAAAGCTGTTCTCTAACACCTTGGCCAATAGGCTTAGCCCTTGGTTCCTGGGTTTAATCCACACAGACTAAGTTGTCTTTGTAAGAGGCAGAGAGGTCAGGGACAACACAAATAAACTGTTCATCCTGATGGACCGAGCAAGGGCTAACTCTATTCCGATGTGTCTTCTCTCAGTAGATGCTGAGAAGGCCTTCTATCAGGTGGATTGGTAGTTTATGATGGCTTCTCTCCGCCAGATAGGTCTGGGAGACAGGTTCCTGCAGAAAATTGCTTCCCTATATGGTTGTTCATCAGCCAAGGTTAAGGTAAAAACTGCCTATTGTCCTTGCCATTTGCCATCCACAATGGCACAAGACAGGGGTGCCCTTTGTCGCCTCTATTATACGTCATCACTATGGAACACTTGGCGATAGCCATTAGGAGTAACCCAAATATCCAGGGTGTTCCGAGTCCAAACAATCAATATAAGGCCGCATTATTTGCTGACAATTTCCTTCTCTTTGTCTCTAATCCCAGAATCTTGTTCCCCTCTCTAGTGGAAAAATTTGAGAGGTTTGGTAGCCTTAGCAATTTTAAGGTAAACTTCAGCAAATCTGAAGCATTAAACATCAATCTCCCAACTACAGAAGTAACCTTTCTAAAAGACAATTTCCAATTTAGGTGGCAGACCTCAGCTTTAAAATACCTCGGAATCTAGATCTTTAGGGACCCCTCTCAGATATTCTCCTTGAATTATACACCCCTCTTAGAAGAAAACAATAAGAGATTTAAATAATTACGATAAACGTACTTTATAATGGTTTGGGAGAATCAACGCAATTAAAATGGATATATTACCTTGTTTTTTATATCTTTCCCAAACAGTTCCCATTAAGACTACCGGCAGCCTTCTTCATGAAACTCCAATCAGTCCTGACAAAATTTGTTAGGGGCTCTTGTGGACCCAGGGTGGCAATAACTACACTATACAGATATAAACATAGGGGTGGGGCGTGACTACCCAACTTACTACCTATCTTACTGTCAGGCAGCGGCCGAAATTGAGGAGCGGGGGAGGGGAAGGAGCTGTCAGGCATCGGCAGCTTGAGGAGGGGGGGTGTGCTGTCAGGCGACGGTGGCTTGAGGAGCAGGGGGCGTGCTCTCAGGCGCCGGCAGCCGTGATTGTGGAGCAGTGGAGGGGGTTGCTGTCGAGCGGCCTGGAGATCATGTGCATAAGGCAGTGGGCAGCATGCAGTCATGCAGTGGGCGGCGGCAAACAGCAGTCCCCATATAGCCCTGCCCCCGGCTGCATTGCTGCCCCCTCTGCAGATTTTCTGGTATGCCGTACCGGCACGTACCCCCACAAAAATAGCACTGCTTTTAGCAGATATGAGATTTTCAAAGTGTTTTGGCATTGATTTTACCAGGTTTTTGCATAAATTCTTCAATTCTTCCTTATGGAACCACACTTGTATGGCATTGTTTATCATTATGGCATTTATTTATGTTCATTAAGAGTAATAATTCTAAACCTCCTCCGTGGAGTAACATCCATTTTTACAGGCATGAATCACATTGAGAGAAAAAGTACACTAAACCACTCCTCACAGAAACAAGCTCTCAACTGAAGCTGAGGGGGCAGCTAGCTGTTATTTTCTGACTAAAACCAGTCAACCCACATTTTGTTACTCAAGGTTGTACACTCACACCTGAATGTGATAGTTACTCAAGGTTGTACACTCACACCTGTTCAAAGCAGTTAAAACTGGTTTGAATCACTGACTGGTAACCAACTTACGATTTTACTTACAAAAATGCTTTGTCCCAATTAATTTGCACAACTATATCTATTATATAATTGCGAATGGGTTTTTTGCCCCTTCTGAGTCCACTCGCACTGCGAGTCAGCGTGGTCATGTGGATACGCCCGAAGCATTGGCCGCGCAGCGGCCATTGCGATCAGTTCTAAGGCGACTCGCTATGCCCGCGCAGCGGGCATGGCGAGTCACCTTAGCAGCGCGAAGCATTGGCCGCGAAGCGGCCATTGCGAGTCAGAGACTCGCTCTTCTAGAATCCCGATGCATGTGCATCGGGCACCCAGCTAGTATATATATATATATATATATATATATATATATATATATATATATACATACACATTAAGGAAATCACAGACTCACAGCAAATTGAAACAAGGTGGGTGGATGCAGGGGGTTAGTACAAAGGTTCACACACAGTCATACAAACATACTGACAGATTGAACAACATTGGGTCCAGCAAATCACAGTTGATGGATTACACTTTCAGAGACACAGGTTTAACAGTATTACAAGCAATGACCCAATACAGGTGTAGAGTAGTCAATAAAGTGCAAGAGCTAAGTAATAACCTGTTAACAATAGGTCATGCCCTCAATAAAAAAACCATGCTACTCCAAAGTAAACAAATGCTGTGTGCTGACACAACATTCAGTGACCCATATGTTCAAAAAAGGGGATAAGGCATTCATAAAATTAGAGAGAATACCATTCCTGTTAGACCTACTGTACAAAAACCCCCAAAGTGGAGAGATCCCCAGTTCTGAACCCCGACGTACGTTTCCTCTTAAAGTGTTACTCCTTCATCAGGGATGGTAGATGAAGCACTCATGACTACCACACTTTATATCTAGTGGAGTATGTAATGCCAGATGCCGATCATATGAGCGGCGCTCCAGCACTTCTGGCCCCTCCCATCCAAACCAGGAGCGCGATGGTGTCACTGCAGCCAAAGCAGTATGTATGTCCGGGAGCGGGGACATGTCACCATGGTTCCCAGACATGCGCACCCACAGTTAAGGTCGCCATGCCCACCAGAGGAGGGAGGGGAAGGCAGGGAAGTGTACATTATGGCAATACAAATGTGTGCACAAACTATATAAGTTTGTGCTGTTCTTATTTTCTTTTTTTCTATATATATAAATATATACAAATGTCAGACAGCGACTTGTTCACTTCCTCTCATGCCAGAGTGCCGTGAACCTTCGCAGCACAACAGTATCCTGGATCACAGCAGCTTCTCCATACACAGGACAAGAGGACCTATTGAGAACTGCAGCATATGTCACTGTGCCAATCTGATTTTCTTTGTTCGCTGTAAGGGGTACTTATTGTATTTATTAGCGGTATCAACCAGCATTGTAGCTTTTATGCCAGTGGGCATTAAGTCAATTTTGTGAAACTACAGTCATGGCCAAAAGTTTTGAGAATGACACCAAAATTATATTTTCACATGATCTGCTGCCCTCTGGTTTTTATTTGTGTTTGTCTGATGTTTATATCACATACAGAAATATAATTGCAATCATATTATGAGTACCAAAAGGTTATATTGACAGTTAGAATGAGTTAATGCAGCAAGTCAATATTTGCAGTGTTGACCCTTCTTCTTCAGGACCTCTGAAATTCTCCTGGCATGCTCTCAATCAACTTCTGGACCAAATCCTGACTGATAGCAGTCCATTCTTGCATAATCAATGCTTGCATTTTGGCAGAATTTGTTGGTTTTTGTTTGTCCACCCGTCTCTTGATGATTGACCACAAGTTCTCAATGGGATTAAGATCTGGGGAGTTTCCAGGCCATAGACCCAAAATCTCTATGTTTTGTTCCCTGAGCCATTTAGTTATCACCTTTGCTTTATGGCAAGGTGCTCCATCATGCTGCAATAGGCATTGTTGGGCGCCAAACTGCTCTTGGACGGTTGGGAGAAGTTGCTCTTGGAGGACACTCTGGTACCATTCTTTATTCATGGCTGTGTTTTTAGGCAAGACTGTGAGTGAGCCGATTCCTTGGCTGAGAAGCAACCCCACACATGAATGGTTTCAGGATGCTTTACAGTTGGCATGAGACAAGACTGGTGGTAGCGCTCACCTCTTCTTCTCCGAATAAGCTGTTTTCCAGATGTCCCAAACAATCGAAAAGGGGATTCATCAGAGAAAATGACTTTACCCCAGTCCTCAGCAGTCCACTCCCTGTACCTTTTGCAGAATATCAGTCGGTCCCTGATGTTTTTTCTGGAGAGAAGTGGCTTCTTTGCTGCCCTCCTTGAAACCAGGCCTTGCTCAAAGAGTCTCCGCCTCACAGTGCATGCAGAAGCACTCACACCAGCCTGCTGCCATTCCTGAGCAAGCTCGGCACTGCTGGTAGTCCCATCCCGCAGCTGAAACAGTTTTAAGATACGGTCCTGGCGCTTGCTGGTCTTTCTTGGGCGCCCTGGAGTATTTTTGACAACAATGGAAGCTCTCTCCTTGAAGTTCTTGATGATGCGATAGATTGTTGACTGAGGTGCAATCTTTCTAGCTGCGATACTCTTCTCTGTTAGGCCATTTTTGTGCAGTGCAATGATGACTGCACGTGTTTCTTTAGAGATAACCATGGTTAACTGAAGAGAAACAATGATACCAAGCACCAGCCTCCTTTTAAAGTGTCCAGTGGTGTCATTCTTACTTAATCATGACTGATTGATCGCCAGCCCTGTCCTCATCAACACCCACACCTGTGTTAATGGAACAATCACTAAAAAGATGTTAGCTGCTCCTTTTAAGGCAGGACTGCAATGATGTTGAAATGTGTTTTGGGGATTAAAGTTCATTTTCTAGGCAAATATTGACTTTGCAAGTAATTGCTGTTAAGCTGATCACTCTTTATGACATTCTGGAGTATATGCAAATTGCCATTACAAAATCTGAAGCAGTAGACTTTGTTAAAATTAATATTTGTATCATTCTCAAAACTTTTGGCCATGACTGTATACAGGCGGTTTCAGCACATGTCACAACTATCATCAGGAGTTTTCTCCCTCTGCAGATTGTAACTGGTACTCGTATCAATGAGGATTTAGAGTTTTGCAGTGCTTTCTTATCTCTAAAGTACCTATGCAACAAATGGGCAGCGCATCAGTATCCTTTGGCTATCATTTCTTAAAATATGCTTGGGGTCATTGTCCTGCTGGAAGATCCATGACCTAGGATGCAAAGCCAGCTTTCTGACACTGGATGCTATACTGTAAACCAAAATCCTTTGGTAATCTTCAGATTTCATGGTGTCATGCAAATAGTGCGAGTTTAGCTTTTTTATGTCTCTGTGTCAACATTGGGGTCCTTCTGGGTCTCCTGCCATGCACCCTAAGCCTGCAGGATAGCTTCAATTTCTTTGGAACTTGATTGTGGCTGCTTATCCACAATCCGGACTATCCTGCATCATCAAGTTTTTTCTGCCGTCCACGTCCAGAGAGATTAGCTAAAGCAATGATTGAGTCAATTTATCCCCTTTTTATCTAGTTTTCAGGTGTGGTTTTTATGTTGTCCATACCTGTTACTTTCCATAGGTGAGTTTGAACAGGCATCACAAGCTTGAAACAAAGTTATTTAACCTTAATCTTTGAAAGGTGTGCCAAGAAACAATTTTGTATGGCTCATTTTAGAGATTGTGTGTGAAATTTGTACAATTTGCCTTTTATTCTGTTTTCTTTTTTCATGTTTTTGTTACCAACATGTGGTGAGAAATTCATGTCAATAGCACCTTTAGAAACATATTTACTTAGAAAATTGGTGACATGTTCAATACTTATTTAATCTGCATGCATCTATATATAAGGCAGCCCCTGACAATAAGGCATACCTATTTTTTTGAAGGCCACCATGCCACCGATCAAAAGACTGGGGCATGCAGCTGTGACTCATCCCCTGACCGTCACCATTGTCCGGTACCTGCGCTGTATGCATGACGCCGCTCTGCTTCAGCTTCCGTAGATGTATCGTAATCAGAGGCCAGCAGCCGCAAGCCAATCAGAGTCCAACAGCAGACGCCGGACAGCGGCCATGCGCCAACGTTAGCTGCTTGCCTCTAATTGGTGCACTGCTGCTGGACTCTGATTGGCATGAGGCTGCTGGACTCTGATTGGCTTACATCAATGGCAGCAGGAGACCACAGAGGAGTGGTACCGTAAAAAAAGGTGTGTGTGTGTTTGTGTGTATGTGGTATAGGTATGGGTTTGTGCGTGTTTTTTTTTTTGCAGGTGCAGTACTGGAATGGGATGGCAGCGGTGCTGTATTGAGGGCTGTAATGGGATGATGGAGACTGTAATGGGATGATGGGAGTTGCAATAGGATGATTGAGGGGTGCTGTAATGGGATGATAGGGGCTGTAATGGGATGATGGGGGCTGTATTGGGAGGATGGGGACTGCAATGGGATGATGAGGGCTGCAATGGGATAATGAGGGTGCTGTATTGGGGGCTGCAGTGGGATGATGTTATTTTTTTTGTTCAACAATAATTGTGAATTCTTCTTCATGGAAAAATAAGACATCCCCTGAAAACAAGATACAGCGCATCTTTGGGACTAAAAATTAATATAAGGCACCATCTTATTTTCGGGGAAACAGGATACCTTGAATAGATGTGACCATTCAATAGAATCAAAGGACTTGGCAATATCAGTGACAACAAAGCCCAGTGCTTTTGTCCTTGCTAACCCTGTGAAATAATCTGCATCCACAATGTTTTGTCAGTTGTATTTTTCTCCAACATAAAGACTGACTAGTTGAGGATGCGTTTGTACACATAACTCAGTTTATTTATGAGGCTACTTCTACAGAAGCAATAAAAAAATCAAAATAAACATTGTATATTACTGTATTATATCTAACCTGACTCACAGAATATATTGATACACCAAAGAAATCTAATAATGCTCAGTAATGCAATTAAGGAATAGTGCAACTAGAACTAAGCAGATCAGGCAGAGTTTTAATTTGCCAGTGGCTGCCATTTTTTAAATCCAAGCAAAGGCAAGTTCCAAAAACTTTTTCTACCAATCGAGAGGTATAGGGTTTTTATTTTGGTCAAAGCCAGGAATGAGTCTTAAGGTATCGTCATATGGTACAATGTTGCAGCGATGTCGGAAGTGATTCCGCGAGTGCGCACTTGCTTCCGATATCGCTGCCTTAGGTGTCACACGCAGCAATGTTGTTAGCAACGCCGCCGCAAAGTTGCAGCAGCTATCGCTCGCTAGGATGGGAACAACCCAATGAGCGATAAGCATCAATATTACAAATAGGCGGCATCGCCTGCAACATCGCTATCGCCGTGTTACACGGAGCAATGTTGCCAGATTGCTGGCTCAACATCGCCAGGTTTACCAACATGTTGGTAAACTTGTCAACTGCGATCCAGTGATTTATCGCAGTTGCATCGTGCTGTCACACAGCACGATGCACCTGTGTTGTCACTGCAACATAGCTGAAGCCGGGACTTTTCAGCGATGTTGCAGACAACATCGGCCCGTGTGACGGTACCTTTAGTCACTAGTTACATAGCTTGAAAAAAGACATAGGTCCATCAGGTACAACCTTTTCCACCAGTTATACATTCTCTATTGGTAGAATACTTATAACCCACAATGCTGTTTATTGTGAAAAAAAAGTATCCAGCCCTAAATGTTGTTAAAGTGTTTGCCATTACTATGTCTTGTGGTAGGGCATTTCATGGTTCGATTGCTCTAACTGTGAAGAACCCTTTCAATTTAGGAGCTGGAATTACTTTTCCTTCTCATGTAATGAATTTCCTCTGAACCTTTATAAGGTCTTTGGAAAGAATACAGTCCTGCTTATCATTATTTGCAACCATTAAGTTTAAGGACATAATATGGAATATCTCCTGAAAAAAATGAAACACCTTTTTAGTATAGCACACTCATGTTAAATACAAAAGAGCAAATCATAAACAACAATTTAAAACAAAAAACAATGGGATTAAAAAATAGAAAAATCTAAATCTTGATGTGACACTGGTATTTTCACCCTTTACATTAAGTTAGTATGGAAACACATTATGATTTGCCTGTGGTAAATGACAATGAGAATCACCTGTGATAAATTGTCGGTGCCCATTGACATGAATTAGCCTGTAAATGATATCAGTGTTTTAAAAAGCCACATGTTAAGCCCTGTTCATTTGTTGGTGAAGATAAAGTAGCTGTCTGAGGATATCAGAACTGCTATTACTAGCAAACACAAGACTGCCAAATGGGTATAAGACCATCTTCAAAGACCTTGGTATCCTAGTTTCAACAGTGTGCAATGTTATTAAGAAGTGTGCCAAGCATGTAACCATCGAGAACCTCCCTGGATATGGAGAAATGAGGAAAATTGACAAAAGATATTTTCGAAGGTTGGTGCGTGTAGTGGAAAAAACACCACAGTAAATATCCAAAGACCTCAAGGCCAACCTGGAACAGTCTAGCGTCATGGTTTCAACAAGTACCATACTCGGCACGCTAAACCAAGCTGAGCCTTATGGGTGAAGTCCAATGAAAAAATCATTGCTGAAGTAAAAACATAAAAAGAAACAACTGATCTTTGCCAAAGAGTACCTTGACAAACCACAGTCCTTCTGGGAAAATGTTCTATGGACAGATGAAACAAAAATAGACATTCTTGGCAATGCAAAGTAACAATTTCTTTTACAGACAGCACAATGAGGCTTATAAAGAAAATAACTCCCTACTAACAATTTAGCATGGTGGAGGATCTGTAATGCTGTGAGGTTGCTTTGCTACATCTGGTACTGGAGGTCTTGACCTATCACAGCAATCATGAAATCAAGATTTATTAAGATGATTGTAAATGCAAAATGGTCCTAAACAGTGCGTAGTAAAACTAGGTTTGAAGTCATTGGGTCACTCCTGCAAGACAAATGACACCAAAGCGCATTACATCCAAGACAGTACAATATGAGTGATGGCTCACACGTGACCTCAATGCTCATTGAGATGACAAACTCATATTGGGTGAGGCACTAAAAATCTGGCCATGGAAAAAAAAGAACCCGTTGGCAAACCATTTCATACCAGAGCTTGAACACAACTTGAAAAAGGAAAAGAGTGGGAGAAAATAGCAGCTGAGAAGTGCAAGAATCTTATGGATGGCTGAAAGAAACGTTTGGAGGCGGCCATCAATGCCAAAGGGTGTGCAACCAAGTATTAATTAGGGGCCTTTATTGCTGTGTGTTTATTCTGTTTTTTCTATGAAACTGCAACATGTTATATTGTTGTATTACTTTGGACCAGTAATTAAAAAATCCTAAGGATTTACCTTTGGTACATTTCCATTTATTTCTAAATATATTGTACAGTTTATGAATAAAATGAAGGGGTGTTAATAATGGTGAGGAGCACTGTGAGTCATGTGCCAGTACTGACCCTACTTGTATTTATACCTATAAATGACATCTTTGTAAGCATTTTTTTTCAATAAGTTTAATATACTGAAAGATTCATATTTCACTTTTTTTATCTAGTCAATAAAAACATTATTATGTAAACATATTAAAAGCAGAAAAAAACAGTAATATGCACTTTTTACTAAATACATTAGGGTAATACATACCAGAATACTGGATGCCACAGGCAGATGTTGGCTTGTTAGACAGGGTTATCTGTTTATAAAGAGTGCAGGGTGCTTTGGTATCTGGGGGGTATTCCTTTGTGGCTCCACTAAAAGTAGAGTAAACGATAACAAAAAAACAAGTATAAGAAATAAAAAAGATAAAACAAAGCAAATAAATAAGATGGGGGAAAGGAGGTTTTGATTACCTGCTAATGGTTTGAATATCTAAACAGAATAGGAATTCCTCTGACTTTTTTAACCTCTTCATGACCGCTGATGGTAAAAGCAGATTTTTGTGTACTCACCGTAAAATCTCTTTCTCAGAGCCATCATTGGGAGACACAGGATACCATGGGGCACAGGATACAATGGGTGTATGCTTGCTGGCACTAGGAGGTGAGACTAAGCCAATTAATGAAACTAAAAGAGTTAGCTCCTCCCCAGCAGTATACACCCCAGTCCGGAGAACAGGCAGCCAGTTAGTGCAAAAGCAGTAGGAGAAGTATTTGAGATAAACACAGACTGGTATAAGAGAAGATATATATATATACACATAAGAAGGGAAGGAGCTGTGTCCCCCAATGATGGCTCAGAGAAAGAATTTTACGTTGAGTACACAAAAATCTGCTTTTCTCTACCGCCTCATTGGGGGACACAGGATACCATGGGACGTCTTAAAGCAGTCCCGAGGGTGGGGAAAAGCAGGACTATAGGGGAAGGAGAACAGAGGCTGGAACCTCGAAGAGGATACCACTGTCCCACAGACAAGAGCATTATCATTGTCTAAGACTGAAACAACCACAGAAAAAAAGGTGTCAGGAGAGTAGTATAAGCAGGCCAAGGGATAAGAGAAGGCCCGAAGTTAGACTATACTTGTAGGGAAACGTGGATACGTAACCCTTCTGTACTTGGATCTTGAGCCCAGGGGAGCTATTCCCTGAGATGGAACTTATCCATTCAGAGTAAATGAACAAAAGTGACGAGCAAAAAACTTCTTGCTGTTGAAAATAGATCCGTGAAGGAAAAAAGAATTCATGAAAGAGAAAAGTAATCCGAAGACACGTCCACTTTCAGAAACCACCGCTGGTACCATGACCAGGTATAAGTAGCGGACCTGAGGAAGGAATTAAGGTGCTGAAGGCTCACTTCAGACTGAGACAGGAAGGAACCTTTAGCGAAACAGGAAGGTACGTTCCCAGATAGTGTGTCACTAGAACAAGGACAGAGGAGAAGTGGCACCAGGGGAAAGTCTGCCACTGTGGATTCCAAGGATGTAATCTGTCTGAGAGTGAAGAAGGAAAAAAGCTCATGAATAGCCACGAATGCTTCGTGGGTTAGGAGAAAAAATGGCCGAGAGAACCTGAGAAATTCCCTGGTTTCCCCGCGCTTGAGTGGGTAGTTCACTAAAGTTGATATAGTCGTGAATGGTAAAACCAGGTGAAACTGAGCATCCGTCGTTCCTTCAGAGAAGCTGAAAAGCAGAGAGTAACTGCGAACATTGCTTAACTATAGGACAGAGGCTCGACATGGTCCGACAGAGGGCAGTTTCCTGTAGACAGAGGGATAAAGATTCTAGTTTCCTGTAGACAGAGGGGTAAGCGGTCTACTTGTAGGAAAGAGAGGAACAGGATCCTTCCGGGATCTCTTGAAGTGGTGGATAGCTGAGCCGGTCACCAGGTCTGACAGGGAAAAAAGGGGAAAACGCCCTACCACAGATGGGTGGATTATCTGGGCAAAAGAAGTGTGAAACAACATTCTCTGCCCCAGAGACGCACTGAACATCTGAAGAACTGGCGTGAGCATGAGAGGGGTCTTGTAAAGTGTCTTGCCCGAGTGGGGGCAGAGAGTCCTAAGCAAACGGCCCCATCTGAAGAAAGGGTGAGAAACTCCAGAGGTGTTGAAGGCCCCTGTTGATGACCCGAAAAAAACGTAGTAATTGAAGAAGGCGACAAGCTCTGTACGAACTATGAGTCAACCATGCCCAGGAGTCATTATCATTGCATGTCCCAGGAATGGTATATGTGCTGCCGAAGCGTAAGTGAAGAAAAACGTGCCTGCCTGGGGGACCAGGCGGGATGAGTAGAGTGGAGCAGACAACTCCCGGAGAAAGGAACAGGTCCATGATCATAATGCTCAGCGCAATGGCTGACCCAAGGAGGAATGGCTAAGAAATAGTCGTAGGAAACATAAACATTCAATGTACGTACCGATCGGACAAAACCGCTGTAGTAAGCCTCCTTTAGTCTGAGGACCGAGACTGTGACAGCCATGGCTAACACATGCATCGCAACCCAAATAATTGCCCATGCTATGTTAAGTAAAGAGCTAAGGCCCCACCGGACAAAGGGTGCTATAGAGCAGTCCTGTAATTTATGAGTAAGATTGCTCTGTCATTCTTGGAGATAGGAGGAGGTCCAACTTACCAAGCAGCGCACGGAGAAGCTGGATCCAGGTAGGCTGGGGAAGGGAACTGGAAGAAATTAAGTTCCCTCATGTGTGGGCATCAGGGCTTTGATTGAGCTGTGATTGCATCTGCGTTGCAGCCCCCGAGAGAGCCTGCTGACGATGGCGTCACGTCTGGCTGTAGGTGGAGTGATCTCCAGATGAGGAGGTTGGAGTACTTGACCATGCTCTGTAAATGAGAGAGTTTAGAAAAAACAACAATGGTTATAGGAATCACTGCACACGTACAAGGGAAATAGTGCTTTTTCATGAGAATTTTATTTATAGTGTTTGTTCACTGCGACAAGGTTATGACGTTTCGGCCCAGTATGGGCCTTGATCACATGGTCGCTTGATTTGGATGAAACCCAATGGCCCTTAGGAACTGCTTGCTGTGGTAGTTTTGCAGGGTAAAACCCTTCTTATCCAGTTGAAGTTGTGCCCAAGGGGAGTGCACTTGGTAACTTTTGCAGTCTGGTCACTGTTAAGGGATAGGCCAGGCTCAGAGCTGTCACTCTGGAAGGGAGGAGCGGCCTGGTGGACAGTGTTTCCACATGAGATGTCCAGATAGCAGTGGCCTGGAACTTGCGAACTATTCTGTGAGACTGCGGGAGCCGAGTCTAGCACGCAATGGATAAACCGGCTTATGTTGTATCGAGTAACAACACATACTACAGTAATATATACATATACATATATATATATATATCTATATATAGAGGGCGATGGGAAATACTGCAATATACTGTGTATGAGCAAGGAGACCGATCTGCTGACTAGAGTAAGAAGTCTGTACCACTTTACCTATTTAGACGTTATGGTCTATAGGATTCCGACCAGCTGGACAGTGGGCAGATCTGACATACCGCATTATGCCAGAGAGGGAGTCCGGCCCCGGACAGGGGACGGAGCCTCCACCACTGGGGTGTCAGTCAAATGTGATAGAAATTATAAGATTGATCCCTGGTACTGCTGCGAACAAGATGTGGCATGTGGATTACAGGCCCACTGAGAAGCGGGTTGGAGCTCAGAAGCCGCTGAGTAGACGACTATAGGATACGTGGTAGCTGGGAGACTAGTTCACCTACTACAAGGTAGGGGCTAGTGCAGGGCAGTTAGCTTGTGGAAGTGATATGTTGCTGGAGTTGGGCAGAACCCGTAGCCGTCATGGGAGGGGTACAGGAGGCCAGAAAGAAACTCCCAACATCCTTTTTTTAATTTTTTTTTTTTTAATATGCGGATTACGTCAGGTAAGCCTGGAGCCGCTGTCGATGGAGGCACGTATAAATGCCAGATAGTGGTGGCTGAGTCATGCCTCACATATAAGGTGGCTGATATAAAACATTAAACTTGCCGGCAATTAAGTAATACAGTTGTACAAGTGCACCGTTTATGAGCTGTAGACAGATACTTTGAAGGAGACTGCCTCTGTCAGGCAGGTTTCGTGGACATAGGTGCAGACAAAGACATAATACGTAATGATGTAAAGTCCAGGGACTGTCTGTAGTGGTTGGTTGCATGGCCATACGTAGTTGATTCAATTGTTGTGGAGAAGCTGAGCACTGGGTAATGAGTAGGTACCGTAGCCACAATTTGCAGGCAAGACATAGCACGTGTAGTCTGGAGACGCTGCGCACTAGATAGTGAGCAGGTGCCGTGGCCACTATTGTAGGTAAGGACACAATATGTGAAGTCTGGAGGTACTGTGCACTAAATAGTGGACAGGGCTCATAGCCAGAGTTGCAGACAGAAGACGTAGTACATGATATCCGGAGACTTTGGCTTCTTGTAGTAGAGAACAATGCCGGTAGGGACATGTTATGCGTTCGTGAGAGGTTCTGTACCATATAGGGAACAGATGATGTCTGGAGACTCTGCTGTACGGTAAAAACTTTGGTGTGTGCTGCAAAAGCATGCTGCCCTCACAGCGAGGTGTAGTTTACTGGACCTGATGTTATTGGTGAAGTGACAGTGAGGGTAATGTGGGAAAGATAAAATACTCAGTCACTGATATGGAGTGAGCTGTTGGATTGCATGTTTGCAAGTGGTAGTGGGTCAGTGATGTAGCAGAGGAGCACCAAAGTGCAAAGTGCAGCTGCAGGAGTAGTAAATACAATTGTCATAGTGCATGTGCAGTCTGTACAGGGTATCAGTGATAGTCCTGTATCCCATATACTGTGCCCACTTGTGGTCTGTTCCAGATGGAAAGTCTGCAGACAGTGATGGAAGCAGAGAATCAGCTAAGTGTGGCTGAGAAGTACAGCCTGTATAGACCCACTGTTGTGTCTGGACCTGTGGGGGATGTACATTACCAGTGAGGTGCCAGAGGATGGTCCTGTGTCCCTTCAGTTAAGTTTCACATGCCTCTGCAGTGCTGCAGGAGGTGGTGGAGCCCAGAAGAGCAGGCCGGAGAGCCTGCCTCCAGAGTGATTGCCTACATACTGTTTCTGAGGGGTGTGGGCAGATCTAAGGGCGTGGTTTGCACCTTCATGACATCATCAGGGGCGTGGCTACCACCCTTTTGATTACGCCGTGTCATAGAGGGTGCGTGGCTGGGGGCAGGGCTTACGAGAAAACGTTTTTGGAGGTAAAATTAAGATTTTCCGTGGTGGAGGTGGCGGTCCCGGCGGGGGCCGGTAGCGGGCACAAGTGGGGGCTATATTTGCTAACCCGGCTGTAGGAGCGGTGGGAGAATTGCGTCACCCGGTTAGTGCCCTCCCGCCTGTTAAATAGGTAGAGTGAAGGGGTACAGTATCTGATTAATAAGGAGGGGGTGGGGAGGGGGCCCTCTGTCTATTTTGCCAGTTCAGGTCACTGCATGTCAGCAGGAATGCGAGCAGCCTCAGGGATGAAGCGGGGCAGCACGATGGCTCAAGTGGTTAGCACTGCAGCCTTTACAGCACTGGGGTCTTGAGGTCCTGGGTTCAATTCCCACCAAGGACACTAAGGACAACATCTGCAAGGAGTTTATATGTTCTCCCTGTGTTTGCGTGGGTTTCCTCCGGGCACTCCGGTTTACTCCCACATTGTAAAAACATACTGATAGGATGTTTAGATTGTGAGCTCCAAGAGAGACAGCATTACTGATGTATATAAAGTGCTATGGAATTAATAGCGCTATATAAATGAATAAATATTATTATTATTATTTTGAAGCAATTTCACCTTGTAAAAACTGTGGGGTCTCGTGTAATACATCTCAACCCAGGCTGCCCATGGAAAGCTGGGGAGCCCAGTGTAGCTGATGCTGTAGGTGATGGCTGCTGCTGCATGAATCCTATCGGGGTTCAAATGAGGGAAGTCGTGTAGAGCCGGTCATCAGTCTTTGTCACTGGGGATACTGGGGTCTGCGCCAGGTGCGGAAGAGGGTACGGGGAGGCGACACTCCGCGTGCTCGTCCGTTGGTGGTTGTGGTAAATCGGTGCCTGAGGGAACCGTCACCCTGAAATCGCAAAGGCAGGCACAACCCTGATGTATCCAACGTCGCAGGAGCGGATACGTGTAGGCGACACTCCACGTTCCCGCCTGTTGGTGGTTGTGGGAAAGCAGTGCCCAAGTGAGCCGTCGCCTGTCTAGGATCTTCATCTGTATCCAGAAAATCCAGTAAAAATGAAAAAGAATAAAGAAAAAAGGCATGTGGGTCTTCAGACCACATGTGCCTCCTATGGACACTAAGGTAAAACTGGCTGCCTGTCTCTCTGGACTGGGGGTGTATACTGCTGGGGAGGAGCTAACTCTTTTCTTTCATTAATTGTCTTAGTGTTGCCTCCTAGTGGCAGCAAGCATACACCCATGGTATCCTGTATCCCAGGGCCGGCGTCAGCACCCGGCGCACCCGGGCAAGTGCCGGGGCCTTGGCCTGACAGAGGGGCCCACGCCATCCCCGCACATTGCATCGTGATGCTAGATTAACTATTTTCCCCTACATTTATTTCTCAATAAACATTTTCCTGAGGCCGCCCGGTCCCGCCCCTTTACTTCCTTTCACCAAGATCCTAACATTTACTTTGTCCTGTAGAACGCCTATAGGAGGACGAACACTGTTCATTCTTCCTCCTACAGGCATTCCACCTTGGAACACAACACACACTGCTGGCACCGCCTCTGGAGTGAGTGGACTGGAGGCAGAGCGACGTGGAGCAAATTGTACATACACACACAGTGCCACAATGAACTGTACTCACCCGACCCGAGTCCCCCGACCATGATGCTGCGGCTGCACCAGTGCTGTGCTGTGCCTACGCTGCCGCTCCACCCTCGCTAGTCGTAAAGCACACAAATCCACAATCACTGTGTTTCCTTAATGCTACGTTCTACTGTGGAACGTAAACTGACACTGGCTGCCTCCTGTACATGAGTACTACGGTAGGAGCAGTAGACACTTCCTCTAAGCGTTCCACAGTGGAACCCAAATGCAGCACATGCATTGACAGGAGGCTGACAGCAGCACACACAGAGCTCTGTTACCCAGAGACTCGGGGCGGCTCAGGGAGGCCTGTACAGTGGGGTTCACTGTCTTGGAGCTTCACTGCAGGCCCTCATTTCCCTCTCACTCCCTGCTCCTCTCTCTCAGCTGAGACTGAGTTCCTTTATTCTGGCTCCACTTGCTTAAAAAAAGGTAAATCTACACACTAGAGTCTGTGTGTTTGTGCTTGAGTCTCCCTGTGTATGTGTGTCTGTAAGTATGTATGAGGCCTGTCTGTGTGTGAGTGGGTATATTTATATGTATATAAGGCTGCCTATATATCTGGCTGTATATAAGCTGGCCTATATGTCTTTATACATAAATCTGCATCTATATAGCACCCTGCCTATATATGTCTGTATATATGCCAGCCTATATGTGTTAAATTAATGACCCTTATGGAATGTATAAACACCATTCTTTAAGAATTGTATGTGATATATGCAGCACAATATATTACAGTGCTGTGATTATATTGTGTATATACTGTATATAGAGTTGTGTATACATAGCATAGAGATGTTTTTATAGTATAGTGCTGTATATCTAATATATAAAGCTGAATGTGTGTATGTATGTGTGTGTGTATGTGTGTATATCCAGGATTGGCATCTACACCGTCGCAACTATAGCCACAAAATTTTGCACAGTCACACGTCTCGACCCCGGGAGCGTCATAGGCTATGTTGTGAGGCGAAATTTTAACCCTGCGCGTTCCAGTTCACCAAACAATTTTGGCCCTATCTACATAATGGGGAAAAAGTGAATGGAAAAATATTGGAGGAAAATCGACAGCTGTCAGCTATAGAGACAAAATTTTGCACAGTCACACGTCTGGACCCTGAGAGCGTCATAGGCTATGTTGTGAGGCGAAATTTTAACCCCGCGCGTTCCAGTTCACCAAACAATTTTGGCCCTATCTACATAATGGGGAAAAAGGGAAAGGAAACGTGTGGGAGGAAAATCGACAGCTGCCAGCTACAGCTACAAAATTTTGCACAGTCGCACATCTTGACCCCGGGAGCGTCATAGTCTATGTTGTGAGGCGAAATTTTAACCCTGCGCTCCAGTTCGCCAAAAAATTTTGCCCCTATCTACATAATGGGGAAAAAGTGACAGTTACCAGTTGACAATTGTGAATGAGAGGGGCTTAATGATAGCGCCAAAGACTAACAGCACATACCAGCATATAGTCACTAAGGTGGGGCCCCAACATGAGATATTCACCACGCACGGGGACATGTATACACAAGACACGCACACAAAGAGTAACAGCAAGTGTATAGTCGCTAAGGTGCAGCCCCAACATTGGATACTCACCACGCACCCGAACAAACACACACACACCACAAAGAGACACACACAACACAGAGACACACCCCCCCAAGGGGACACACACACACTCTATAGCGACACATGCACTCACCCCACAGGGACACACACACACACACCACAATGAGACACACATGACACAGACTCACACACCACACAGACCCCCCCCACAGGGACACACACACATACACACCCTATAGGGACACATGCACTCACCCCACAGTGACACACACCACAAAGAGACACACACAACACAGATACACACACACACACCACATAGACCCCCCCACAGGGACACACACACATACACACCCTATAGGGACACATGCACTCACCCCACAGGGACACACACACACACACCACAAAGAGACACACAACAGAGACACACACCACACATACTCCCCCACAGGGACACACACATACACACCCCAGGGACACACACACCACACAGACCCCCCCACAGGGACACACACACATACACACCCTATAGGGACACATGCACTCACCCCTCAGGGACACACACACACCACAAAGAGACACACACAGCACAGAGACACACACACCCCACACAGACAACCCCCCCACAGGGACACACACACATACACACCCTATAGGGACACAGGCACTCACCCCACAGGGACACACACACACCACAAAGAGACACACACAACAGAAACACACACCACACAGACCCCCCCACAGGGACACACACATACACACCCCAGGAACACACACACCACACAGACAGACACAGATGTGCACAAATCACCTCACACAACTCGCCTCACATGTGTGCTATCTTTATTTTACAAACATAAAGATCTGATTAAAACACGCCAATGTGCAACACATGTGCCATATAGGGAATTAAGGCAGATGTCAGTCACATGAGCTGTCTATTATGTGTATGTGTGAGGTAACATATACTGCCCGGCCAGTGGGAGGGTTTACTGTTGGCTGGAGATTTATTAGGCTGCCTATAGCAATCAATCACAGCTCAGCTTCTATTTTCCTACAGGTCATTAATATGACATATTCAAATTCCATTTTGTTATAGCTAACAGCAGTTATTTATTAACCCGGGCATAGCCGGGTACTACAGCTAGTATAGCATATAGTGTGGGATCAACACTACATACACTGACACATCTCTACACTATGGAGTATATACACAGCTCCACTGTATATTCTTTCACACAGTATATAGTGTGGAGCGGTGTATAAATGGTAATAGCAGCATATGTTTTAGTTATGCATACTTCTCGTGTCCTGTACACATCAGTATCAGCATTATGTATATATATATATATATATATATATATATATATTTATTATGTGTGTGTGTATACATGTATGCGATGTGCACCTGCTGCAGGTTTGGTTGCAGAAATTTCCGCACATGTCACAGTGTGGAGCAGGCGGACATGTGAAAATATTTATGATTAGCCTTGGTGTCCGTGTCTCCGTTATGTGGCAAACTGTTGCCACATATATCGGAGACATAGATGTGTGAAATGGGCCTAACTAAGTGCAGGTGATAAAACCCTTCCTAAGGTCTCTTTCACACAACCATGAAAAAAAACGCAGGTGTGTGAGGTGCCGTTTTTTGACCCCGTGTGTCCATCATCATGTGTCATCTGTGTGCTATCCCATAACAGTGTGTCATGAATCATAGTGTCAAAGGGGCCCCCTGAGATTTTTTGCCCAGGGCCCACAAAAACTTGGAGCCGGCCCTGCTGTGTCCCCATGGTATCCTGTGTCTCCCAATGAGGCGATAGAGAAATAGACGTTGGCACTTGCTATGCTTTAGGCAGTGCCATCGTAAATTTACAGTGGGCGGTCATGCAGAAGAAGGGTCTGGGATTGTGGTGCTAATCACTATTTTAGCCATAAAATATCACTGGGACCTTACTTGCTCAGGTCCTAATGATATTATCCCCATGTCAACCTGCTCCTGCCTGTGTTATCTTCTAGATGCCACAATCAATAGCAATCATGACATTTAGAAGATTGTGAGAGGGAGTGGGCTCCATCTATCTCTCCAACAACACCCCTGCAATATAATCACAGTAGAGCCAGGGGTTGTGATGGTAGCTGGAGATCAAATAATGATCTCTGGGTCTGCCATCTATGATGGCCTGTTGGATTCAACTAGAACAGGGGTGGGCAACTTTTCAAAATTTCCTTAGAATTTGATAGTTGGTCATTTAAATATTTGAAAATTACCAACTGTCAAATTCTAAGGAAATCTTGAAAACCTAGACTGTGCGCGGACCTTGAGGCCTGGAGTTGCCCACCCCTGAACTAGAAGCAAGGTCTGAGGGCCACTTTACACACACCAACTTATCTGTCCAACTTCTGACCAACTTACTGGTTGCAGTGAAATCAAGGACACTTTGTTCCATTGTACACAGCCACAAAATGGAGCAATGTGTCCATGATTTCACTGCAACCAGTAAGTTGTTCAGAAGTTGGACAGATAAGTTGGTGTGTGTAAAGTGGCCTTAATAGACGATCTGCCAGTGTAAAGCTGACAGGTCTCATGCATTGCAATGTATGTGCACTGCAACGCATGATACCAGTGGTCAGAGAAATAAAAGTTGAAGTCATTTAAAGGGACTAAGCAAAAATAATATTAAATTAAACATAAAATAAAGAACTAAAAAAATTATGGAAAAATATTACAATCACAATTTATGGGAACTACAATGTATCAGGCACTATAATTTCATATTTGCAATTTTATCTTTGTCACTGCTTGTTTCTGCAAAATCATTACTATACTTATAAATGAATTCCCAGAGGGTTGTAATTTACAACATGGGGACATTTGAGGAGGTTTCTTCTGTTCTGGCACTAAGGGACTCAGAATATGGAGTTTGCAAACTATTCTTTGCAAATATGCACCCAAAATAGCGCTTCTCTCCTCCCAAGCCCTGCTGTGTGGCCAAACAGTACTACAGAGCCACATATGCATGTCTGTGAACAGGAAAAAAGATCACTTTTTGTGGATGCAGGCGCTATATATATATCTAATATATAATTCCCCTAACGCAGTTCCGTAAGTTTCGGCACTGTTTCCGTCGTCGTGTCCATGGGCACGCGACGCGCACACGCGACCTGTAAAGCATTGCCGGCGCCACTGACTCGCAAAGCCTCACTCGCAATGGCTTTGCGAGTCCTTGCAGAATCGCAAAACCTCACTCGCAATGGCTTTGCGAGTCCTTGCAGAATCGCAAAGCCTCATCCGCAATGGCTTTGCGAGTCCTTGCAGAATCGCAAAATCGCAAAGCCTCACCCGCAATGGCTTTGTGAGTCCTTGCAGAATCGCAAAGCCTCACTCGCAATGGCTTTGCGAGTCCTTGCAGAATCGCAAAGGCTCACTCGCAATGGCTAGCGTTTTTGGAAAGTGGTCAGCAAAAAGGATTTTTTTTTTTTCCAATAGCACCCCCCAACCCCCCCCCCCACCACCACCACGGTCAACAAGAAAATATAAAAAAAAATTACAACAGCACCCCCCCAGAGCCCCCCCCCCCCTCCCTGGTCGAAGCAAACACACAAAAAAAAAATTTGGTTTTTCTTGGGTCATTTGGTGAAAAAGTGACTAAGTCCAAAAACGTTTTTGGAGCTTTCACACACAAGGGACATTTTTTGGCACTCTTAAAAAAACGCATGTGGTTTTTTTCCTGCTAAGAACAAATTGTGTGTGAATTGTGTAGGAATTATCAGTATTATATATATATATATATGATTATATAGGAATTATCAGTATTATCTATGTGATTATGTATGAATTAGTGAGTCGCGCCTATTCTGCAAGGACTCGCAATGCCATTGCGAGTGAGGCTTTGCGAGTCAGGACTCACAACGGGCGCTTCGCGGCCAGTGCGAGTGAGGCTTTGCGAGTCAGTGGCGCCTATCCTGCAAGGACTCGCAACGCCATTGCGAGTGAGGCTTTGCGAGTCAGGACTCACAACGGGCGCTTCGCAGACATTGCGAGTGAGGCTTTGCGAGTCAGTGGCGCCTATTCTGCAAGGACTCGCAACGGCCGCTTCGCGGGCATTGTGAGTAAGCCATTGTGAGTCAGTGGCGCCTATTCTGCAACGACTTGCAACGCCCGCTTCGCGGCCATTGCAAGCAAGTCGCGTGGGCACTGCGCGCCCACAAACACAGCCACGGAAGTAGCGCCGTGTGCGATGGAAGTCGCTACGGCAATTATATAATAGATACTGATAATCTATTATATAGTTGCTGTAGCGACTTCCCTCGCACACGGCGCTACTTCCGTGGCTTTGTTCGTGGGCGAAGCGGGCGTTGCGAGTCGTTGCAGCAGCCCGAGCAATGCCCTATACACAGATTCTAGAATCCCGATGCAATCGCATCGGGCTCACAGCTAGTATATATATATATATATATATATATATATATATATATAGTGAAATATATAATATACGAAAGGATTGGCAAAATAAAAAAAAAACAATGCACTGTGCAAAGTAACATATCCTTTAGCATTGAAAATAGATAAACCTCAGCTTTTAAATTTGTGATTAAATGTGCATCACAATGAATTAGAATATCATCAAAAAGTTAATTTATTTTAGTAATTCAATATATAAAGTGAAACACATATATTATATAGAGTCATTACAAACAGAGTGATCTATTTCAAGTGTTTATTTATGTTAATGTTGATGATTATGGCTTACAGTGAATGAAAACCCAAAGGTCATTGTCTCAGAAAATTAAAGTAGGGAGGATGAAGGGTCTGAGAGATAAAATATGACCTAAATAGGTATCAGAGACTTCACCTTGTGTGTTGTGAGAGTCACAACCACTATAAAAGCATATCACGGCTACTGCACTCCCCTGCATGGTGCATATAGAGTAGGGTGGATGAAGGGTTAAAAACTGTGCTGCTGTATTCCACCAGACATGAAAGGGTGAATATATTATTGATTTATTAGTCAATGCGTTTCAGGGTTCCCTGGCCACTTCCTCAGGACAAATGAAAATCATATTGCCATGTTGAAAGGTGTTCCAGGGAGCCCGGAAATGAGTTGACTAATAAATCAATATTAAATTCATCATTTGATGTCTTGTGGAATATGGCAGTGTAGTTTTTAACCCTTCATCCTCCCTACTTTAATTTTCTGAGATAATAACCTTTGGGTTTTCATTGGCTGTAAGTCATAATCATCAACATTAACAGAAATAAACACTTGAAATAAATCACTCTGTTTGTAATTAATTTATATAATATATGTGTTTCACTTTTTGTATTGAATTACTAAAAAAAAAATTAACGTTTTGATGATATTCTAATGCATTGAGATGCACCTGTATGACAGTCTATGGATCTGTTCACATGTCCGTGATTTTTTTGCAGATTGAGTGGTCCGTGCAAAATTGTGGAGACTTGTTCGATATTGATCTGAGTGTTGAATCAAACTCGACAATGGAAGTATCTGGGTCTGTAAAAAGAACAGATTGCACTCAGATGCTCTGTTCGTTTTTCATGGACTATTAGGAGGTGGGGAAGGAAACTTTATTCTCAGCAGTGAAAAACAGATGAAACTCTGAACAAACTATAATGACAATGAAAAAAAATCTGATGAAATTCTGATCAAAATTAGGCCCAGTTACACACACAGATAATTGTGCAGATATTGTTCGCAGATCTCTGGTTGCAGTGAAATCATGGACACATTGTTCCATTTTGTGGCTGTATATAAATGGAGCGATGTGTCCATGATTTCACTGCAACCAGAGATCTGCGAACAATATCTGCACAATTATCTGTGTGTGTGACGTGGGCCTTACTGATATGTTTGGTCTGCTTTTCTTGTACGAAAAAAAATTGATGTGTGAATGATCCTTTGTGCAGGCAAAACTCCTTATTGCTTAATGTAGTGGGTAGTAGGACCATCCAGCAATATGCGGACGTTTTGGAGAAGTGATAAAGCACTGATGATGTAAAGGACCTTGATAAAAAGAATAAGTGGTTCAGTACTTTATATCAAAATCCTTGACATTAAGCAATGCTGTAAAGATTTCCTGTAAGGATTTTAAGAAAACCTATTTTCCATACAAGTGAATGCTCTAAATACTAAGTGCAGCAAAACAGGAATTATTACCTTGAGATCTCTTTCTTTACTTTTGACAGCTGACTTGTCTTTACATTGGTTTTTGTAGAAAACATCTTCATTCTAGTAGAAAGAAAAAGTCACCATTTACAATAACATTAGCAACAACATTTTATAGAAAGAAAACAAAATTTAACGCTGACATTAATCATTGTTCAAACCTATTCAAGACTGGCCTGCCTTCTTGATACGGGCTCACAAGATGACCTCATATCTTTCCCCGAATTTGATGGCTGATTTAATTAGCCATCAAGTGCCTTTAACAGCTGCTAACCATTTAAATGATGCTGCAGACATTGTCCCGTGGATGGCATTCATAGGAGATCTTGATCTCTGCTAAGGTACCGTCACACAGGGACATATCGCCGGCGATGTTGCCGGCAACTGAGGGGCTTGGCCAGGTTGCGGCGACATCGCCGGAGAGTTGCCTCGAGTGACAGGGCGATAATCAGGCGATGAATCGCCTGAGCAACATCACCAACAATGTTGGGAAACCTGGCGATGTTGGTCAGGCGATCCTGCCTGATCGCCCTGTGTAACGCGGCAACCTGCAATGTTGCGGGCGATTCCGCCTATATCCAACATTGCGAGTTATCTCTCGCTGGGTTGCTGGGCAACCCAGCGAGCGATAGCCGCGGCAACTAGCCGGCGACATCGCCGGTAAGTTGCTGCGTCTGACATCTCCCCGGCGATGTTGTCAGGGATGCGCGCTCCCGCGATCCCTGGCAACATCGCCGGCGATATGTCCCTGTGTGACGGTACCTTTATTGTTGAGGGGGAAGTGATGGTATAATTAATAATTAATATGACACATAAATATCTCTCTCTTTGTGGGTATGTATGTGTATATATCTAGATTTATGCCCACATTGGTGTAATAGGCCATAATAAATGTCCCTTCATATTCTAGTATAACATTGACCAGTTCAGCTATATCTGATGGAAATCTGTTCATCTCCTTACATGGTTAATTACCATATCAGAAGATGTCCATTCTTGCATTTCAGTGTGGGAAGCCATCAGATAACACTACTGGAGACGTGCTTAATTTAAATATCAAAGATCTACAGGCTGCTGGCACAAAGGATTATTCTCACCCTTTCATCTAACAAACTACAGCAGCCAAGATGTCTAGGGCGATTACCGCATAACGGCCGCACTTGCGGTTCTTGCGGCAAGCCCCAGGCAATGTCTATGGGGCTTGCAGTAAGTGTGCGGCAGGTGCGGCAAGTGTGGTTTCGGCACTTGCGGCAGAATGCGGCCGCGAAAAAATCATGGTCAGCCGCGTTTTTTTCCGCGGCCGCATCTGCCGCAAGTGTCGAACCGCACTTGCCGCACACTTACCGCAAGCCCTATAGACATTGTATGGGGCTTGCCGCAAGTGAACTGCAAGTGCGACCGTTATGCGGTAATCGCGGCAGTTGCGTTTTTTTCACCGCAACTGCTGCGATCAGCGATTACCGCTGATGTGAAAGGGGCCTAAGAAGTATTATTTCCATTGTTTGTCAATCTATAGTGTCAGGAGCTACTTGGCTTTAGGTCATTCCAATAGAGTGCATGGTAAGCATGCACCCTTAAACCCCCCTCAGAAGTGCACGGATGAGGAGGTGTGTCCGTCACATGCACAGCTGAGGGGCAGGTTAAAATGCTCTCTGAGAGACAGAACCTGTCTCTTTCTACCTTGGACCCACCATGGAATAGGACCATCAACACCTGGCCTTAAGTAGCATCCCAATCTCAAGTAGCACCCCGATCTCTCCTCTATATCTTCCCTGTAACTTCTCCTTCTCTCTCCATCTCTCTCATGTCTCTCTCTTTCATAGTCCCTACTATACTGTAGTTTAACCCTTGAATTGCTATCTATATTCTATAGGGATAGTTAGATATAGTGTGCATACATGGTTAGATCAGTTTCATTGTAATTAATATAGTGTGCCTGTGTGTATATTTAGGTAACGTGGGTATTAGTAACTGTGGGTGTTTTACATCATTGTTAAGGCCACTTCACACACACAGATATCGGAGTCCAATATCTGAACAGATCTCTGGTTGCAGTGAAATCATGGATACATTGTTCCATTTTGTGGCTGTGTACAACATGGAGCAATGTATCCATGATTTCACTGCAACCAGAGATCTGTTCAGATATTGGACTCAGATATCTGTGTGTGTGAAGTGGCCTTAATAGTTATTGTATATTGTGCTATCCAGAATATATATATTATCATTGTAGACTTTTTGGGTGTTTAATAAATATTCATTTATTAGAACAAGACCTGTTTTCATTACGTAGTCAGTATATATATATCAGCATAGAAACAGAAAGTGATAAGGAAGGAAGATTCTGGATATCGGTGATTGGGGTCATAACCGACAATAATAACCAATAAACAGAACCAGCCCTAAAACAGTTATACAGAGCTGTGCAGTGCTTCAAGTCTCCTCAGGGGACTACTAAGAAAAGTTAAAAGTAAAAAACTTTTAAAAATATTTTAAAAATTACAAAAGTTCACATCACCCCCCTTTTGCCCTTTGAAAATCAAAAGATAGAACAATTAAACTAATAGAAAACATACACATATTTGATATCAACACATTTAGAAAAGTCCAATTTATCTAAATATAAAATTAATTCATCTGAACGGTAAACAGCTTAATGTGAGAAAAAATCTGAATTACAGTTTTTTGGTCACTGCAACATTGCAAAAAATTGTAATGAAAGGCAATCAAAATATTATATCTACCTTAAATTGGTATCAGTAAAAATATCAGCTCAGGGTGCAAAAGCTAAGCCCCAGATCCCAAAAAAATGAGAATGTTACAGATCTAAGAATATGGTGACAAAAGCTAATAATATTTTTGATAGATTTCAAAATTTTTCTTCAGTATGTAAATTAAAAAAAGATCTATACACGTTTGGCATACTCATACTTACCTGGGAATAATTTTGCCAAGTCAGTTTTACCATACAGTACAGACCAAACGTTTGGACACATCTTCTCATTCAAAAAGTTTTCTGTATTTTCATGACTATGAAAATTGTAGATTCACACTGAAGGCATCAAAACTATGAATTAACACATGTGGAATTATATACTTAACAAAAATGTGTGAAACAACTGAAAATATGTCTTATATTCTAGGTTCTTCAAAGTAGCCACCTTTTGTTTTGATTACTGCTTTGCACACTCTTGGCATTCTGTTGATGAGCTTCAAGAGGTAGTCACTGGAAATGGTTTTCACTTCACAGGTGTGCCCTGTCAGGTTTAATAAGTGGGATTTCTTGCCTTATAAATGGGGTTGCGACCATCAGTTGTGTTGTGCAGAAGTCTGGTGGATACACAGATGATAGTCCTACTGAATAGACTGTTAGAATTTGTATTATGGCAAGAATAAAGTAGCTAAGTAAAGAAAAACGAGTGTCCATCATTACTTTAAGAAATGAAGGTCAGTCAGTCCGAAAAATTGAGAAAACTTTGAAAGTATCCCCAAGTGCAGTTGCAAAAACCATCAAGCGCTACAAAGAAACTGGCTCACATGAGGACCGCCCCAGGAAAGGAAGACCAAGAGTCACCTCTGCTGCGGAGGATAAGTTCATCCGAGTCACCAGTCACAGCAACCGCAGGTTAACAGCAGCTCAGATTAGAGACCAGGTCAATGCCACACAGAGTTCTAGCAGCAGACACATCTCTATAGCAACTGTTAAGAGGAGACTTTGTGCAGCAGACCTTCATGGAAAAATAGCTGCTAGGAAACCACTGCTAAGGACAGGCAACAAGCAGAAGAGACTTGTTTGAGCTAAAGAACACAAGGAATGGACATTAGACCAGTGGAAATCTGTGGTTTGGTCTGATGAGTCCAAATTTGAGATCTTTGGTTCCAACTACCATGTCTTTGTGAGACGCAGAAAAGGTGAACGGATGGATTCTACATGCCTGGTTCCCACCATGAAGCATGGAGGAGGAGTTGTGATGGTGATGGGGTGCTACGCCAGATGACCTGGCCTCCAAAGTCACCAGACCTGAACCCAATCGAGATGGTTGGGGGTGAGCTGGCCGCAGAGTGAAGGCAAAAGGGCCAACAAGTGCTAAGCATCTCTGGTAACGCCTTCAAGACTGTTGTAAGACCATTTCCGGCGACTACTTCTTGAAGCTCATCAAGAGAATGCCAAGAGTGTGCAAAGCAGTAATCAAAGCAAAAGGTGGCTACTTTGAAGAAACCTAGAATTTAAAACATATTTTCAATTGTTTCACACTTTTTTGTTAAGTAAATAATCCCACATGTGTTAATTCATAGTTTTGATGCCTTTAGTGTGAATCTACAATTTTCATAGTCATGAAAATACAAAAAGCTCTTTGAATGAGAAGGTGTGTCCAAATCTTTGGTCTGTACAGTATATTGAACATGATAAATAAAAAAAAATAATAATTTGTGGAATTGTGGAACTTTTTTGCCATTTCAGCACACTTGGATTTTTTCCCCCTTTTTCAGTATACTATGTTGCAGAATGAATAGTGTCATGCAAAAATACAACCCGTTCCATAAAAACAAGCACTAAGGGGCCTTTCACACTTGCGGTTTTTTCCTGATTTGGAAGATCAGGAAAACACCTGTTTCCTACAGGATTCATTTTTTTGCCCATTCTCTTTAATGATTTCAGGAGAAAACATGAAGCAACAAGATTCTACCTGACAAAATTAAAGTGAATGTGCAAAATACTGTAAGAATTGGGTTTTTTCTGATCTTCCAAATCAGGAAAAAACCGCAAGTGTGAAAGGCCCCTTATCTGGCTATATCGCTGGAAATATAAAAAAATCGAGCTCTTAGAAGAAAGTGTGGAAAAAAGGAAAAGAAAAAAAGGAAAATCATCCAGGAGTGAAGAGGTTAAAGAACAAATTCTATCATTTTTAAAGTACTTGAATATGTTTTTGATACTTTCCAGTTGAAATCAGAAGGACATGTCTTTGTTTTTGCTGCAACATAATGTATGCAGTCCTTTATGTGCATCTTGTTTTCAGGTCTCTCACTGACCATTCTATTTTTTACAATCCACAATTAGAGAAAAACATACACTATTAAACTAAAAAATGTTGCTATAAAAATTTGCATAAATAGCTATTGATAACATAACGAAGTATTGTGTAGAATACCCACTACATTAAGAGAAATTCATGTCTGTCATGCCCTCAGTGACTCAGTAATGTCACTTCTCCCCATGACAGTAAGCGTGATCCTAGAGATTGCAGGGATAGGACGCTTTTTCATCATTGCAGTTTCTAGATGTAACAGAGCCAGGAGTGTGTGCTTTGCTGATATTGCTGTGGATTACCATCTGAGAGTTTGTTTGGGGGCTAATAAATGGGAAAATGAGAGTGTATTTTTTAACTATTCCCTCACAGGATTAATAATGGGCGGGTCTCATAGAGATCTGAACATTGTCAATCTGGGCTTAATGACAGCTGTCAATACTCAGCTGTTTGTTACCTTTTCTATCACCACAATCCCACTGAACCAGGGCATCAGAAAGAGTTGGGTAAAGCACCACGTATTGGCACTTCTAATTAATGCGCCAATTTCTGAGGCTGCTGCACGTTGCTATTCTGTAGCCTGGGGAGCCCATATGGGCCTCACCCAGCTTAGAATAACAGCCCCCAGCTACCTACTTTTTACCTTGGCTGGCAATCAAAAATAAGGTGAATCCTACGCATTTTAAAAAAAATATATATTTAAGCTATTTAAAAAAAATGTTAATTGGCTCCCTTGTATTTTGATTACCAGCCAAGGTAATCAAGGTGGCAGCCCATAGCTATCTGCTTTAACTGTGCCGACAATCATAAATATGGCGAAGCACTACGTAATTATTTAAAACTATTTTTACACCCCTATGACGGCAGGTTCATTGCCAATGCCAACCAATCACAGATGGTGGCACGATGTTTGGGGGTGCAACAGCCCATCACAGACGCTGTAACAAAGATGTAGGCATCTGTCATTGGCTGTTGGAGGCAGAGTGCACTTAATAATCAGGAAGTTAATAAGTGACCCAGAAGTACAAGCATGCGTGCGGTCCTCGGTAAGTATAATGTTTTAATCAACATTTTACTTATTTTTACAGCCCCCCAGTCCCCCTAGCCACCATTTCATAACATTAATGTTTAGGTTCGGCTAAAATTCGTGTCAGGTCAGTCCAGAACCTGGACTTTTAAAAAAGTCTGGCCAAACCCAATCATCTGCAGGTTTGCCCATCTCTAGTTAACAGTGTAACGAAGGTGCCAAGCTGTAGTACTGAAAGTCCGGCACCTGGAAGATAATGAATTTTATCTCTCCCAAGAGGTGCCACCTTTCAGTCGTGCAGGCATGCCAGTGTGGCTATAGTCACAGCTCACAGAAAGGAGAGTGGTGGCTGTAAGGAAGCCCAGCGCTGACTGACACCTGGCTCTGCAGTGCATAGAAGGAAATTAGTGACAAGGCATGCTTATAACTACCGCTGTGAGCATTGACTGTAAATTCTCCAGGCATACCGGCATGACTGAAAATCGGTGGCTTGCAGGAGAAATCAAGCTTATTTCTCCCACATGCGGCATTTTCAGTACACTGGTCGAACACCTTCTAATATTATTAACCTGGTGATTAACAGGTTCTCTGTTTCATATTATTGTCACCATAGTCTCACTGCCAAATGAAACAGAATCTCCTCCACCGAGCTTCTAAATCAGAAGTCTCTTAGAATACATGACAAATTATTGTCTCTCTTAAGGTCAAGGTCACTGGTAATATTAGAGTAAATATTTAGTCTGCAAATGATCTGAACATTCCTTCATATACCGTAGTCTGTATATGTCACGCAATATAAGACAGACAGACCATGTCTGGGCAGTGAACATAAAGGTCTATGAATGGAAGCGTGTGACAACAATTGTATACCAGTGAGGCTTTCTGTTACACTGTATATATACTGTAGGTAATGGTTATACATTTATTGACTTATAAACTTCCAGAACTTCTTCCAAATAGTGGAGCTTGACATAATCCACAGTAGCCACATTACTATTAGCATGCAGTCAAACATGTCTTCACCACTTCACACAGATGATGAGGTCTGGTATGTAAATTACTCAGAGGCATATAAATTACACTATGTGGCTAAAACATACTTCCTTTTAGTCCAGACATTTCCCTTGAGAGTTCCAAAATACAGTATTTTTAGTTGAGTCACAGGCAATAAGATATTAACCAAGTAGATACCAGCTATAAGTAATATGGTCTGTTAACAGAAAATAATGATCATTATCTAGTCTAATCCATGAATCTCGCAAACTACATCTTCCAAAGTACAGCTTTCTAAGTACAAGAATTTGAAATAGACTAGAAATCTTTGATACATTAATCTATTCATCACCATTGTCACTGCTGTATCATCAACCTCATCATCATCATCTGTATCATCTAATCAGGCTGTTTCCTCTTCCCACAGGTAAGCATTGAATCTACACAGCTTTTCCTGGGCTCTGACTGTCTGTGTGCTGTGCATAGACTCTGTCTCTGGTACGCATTGAATCTACACAGCTTTTCCTGGGCTCTGACTGTGTGTGTGCTGTGCATATTGTGGCGCCCTGCTCACGCAGGTAGCCACAGACTTCCCTAATGCACAGCTGGGTTTCCACAGCAGGTATCTACTACATGCAACACCTTCCACCCCGACACAGTAGGGGGAGCTATACTCACTGACTTTAGGTGAGGTCCCCTATAAATACTGCTGCTGGGGGAGGAGTTAGAGTGTGCAGACGCTAGGAGAGCTGCGAAAACATCCTGGTGATCGGTGCCGCAGTTAGGCCCGAACCAGTGACCCGGAGTGGCCCTTCTGCTGTCTAGCAAGCCTAGGAGTGGGGACAGAAGGCAAGGAGCAGAGCCAAGGGAGCGAGAAACTAGTGGAAGTTCACCCAACGACGTACTGGACTTCGGGGATCCGCACCTGCAGGATTACTTCAACACTGCAGAAAACCTCGTCACACCGTGGAGACTTCAGTCACCCGGTCCCCCTGCGTACCCAAACAAAGGGAGCCAGACACCGCAGTGTAATACAGCAGTGATCAGAGAGGGTAACCCGTGGACCACGCAGGAGGAGAGAGAGAGAACCCGAGAGGGGAGGAGGCCAGTCTGGCTGCAAGCAGACAGGGCTTCATGAACCATAGAGAAACTGAGGAGGCCTTATACCCGCTTGCTGTGGAAGCTCATTGTGCACCTGGTCACCCGACGGTGCCCTGGACGTCTTTACCTGCTAATACCACCAGTGGAAAAGGTAAAAGAGACTTTCTACAGTGTGTGCGCGTCATTCCTCTACACTCCCGGTGCCCTTATGGACTGCTCCATCACTCCCTATCCCGACCTAAAGTTTCACTCCAAGGTGCCCCTTTACACAACGCTGCCCCGGAGGCCCAGCTCCACCTATAGGGAGCTTTGCCATCTCAGCCGCATTACCATCGACCTCCGGAGGACTGTGGCGGCGCTGGTGACCTATCACCAGGTACTACAGGTGGCATCACATGACAAACTCTAATCCCCTGTACATACACCCCTTATTGAAGTGTCACCGGTCCACGGGTTCAGGCGCTGCCACCCGTGACATCCCTGTGAGAACACCCACCCAGCCCAGGGCCTGGGGCTCGACATATCTTTCTGGCGTCACAAACAGGATCTCGTGCCCGGTATTACCGGGTACTCTATGCCGTGATTTCAACTGTATTGAGTGACTGTTAAAACTATGCCGCCATTACTGTGCCGAAGAGCAGGAAGAAAGGGGGCTTGTCGGCCTGTAGAGCGCGAAACTGAAGCCCGCCCCTCGCTCAGCCAAGCATTCCTGAGCCCCGCGGCCTAGCTCGGAAACTCCCGAACTGTTTAACAGGCTGTAATTCACTAGGGGGGCCTCCAGTATGTCGGCCTCCTCCAGCGATGACGACAGCACATTCGTTGACCCTAGGAATTACCGCAAAAAGCCCATGACTGCCTCCAGTAGCACTGCCAGCACCACCGGCGCATCGGGCACAGTCGCCCCGATTATGCCGATCTCACTCCCATACATTCCGGGGCTAAGTGGTTACCCCAGTATGATGGTCGCCCTGATACGTTGGATGCTTTTAGGAAAAAGATCACTAGTGTCCTGGACATGTATGCGATGACCAGTCAGCAGCGTGCCGCTGTGGTACTCGGACAGTTAACTGGCGCAGCAGAGAAAGAGAGTGAGTCCTGGTCTGCTGCTGAATGGAGATCAGCAGCCACTATATTTGACAAATTGAGAGCTACCTTTGAGGAGTGCAATGAGGCTGATATCAGCATGCGCTATCATCACTGCTACCAGAGGTCGGGAGATGATATCAGAGCTTACGCCTGGCGCCTAGAGGAAGCATTGCGAGCCCTTAAGCATGTCAGCCCTGCCAGTGTACCAGATAAGAACAAGCTCTTGATTGAACAATTCACTCGGGGACTGCTATCCCCTGAGGACAATAAGACTGTGTGTTGGTGGTCACTGAGCAACCCGGAAGCTGACTTTAATAGCCTGAAGGAAATGGCCATTAAAGGGTTGCGGCCAGTAGAGACACATGAAGCTGCCATCAAATGGTGGTGCAGCGGTGAGGCGCAGGCTACCCCGAAACCAGTACCTGTGTACAATGTGCTCTGCCTGACCAATATGACTCTCTGCGTGCTGAGATGCGCCAGATGAGCAAAAACATAACAAAATTGATGGAAGCTCTACAGCTGCAGCAGAATCAACAGCCAGCGCCAAGAACCCAGCCCCGACCTGAACCGCTGATTCAACTTGCTAACAGTCCGGAGGATGTACCTTGGATGAGGGCGAAGCAAGCCACAGCGTACCGAGGGAGAACCACCGACCGATACAGCTCCATTGGAAAGCCCATCTGCTGTCACTGTAACCGAACCGGCCACATCACCAGGAGCTGTCCTTTAAACGGGCCGACCCTGGGGGCCGGGGTCAAACCTCAGGAGTAACTCAACAGGGCCCAGCCACCTGGTACAAGACCTTCATCGGACAGAGGCCGTTCCTGTCCATTGTACTAGATGGCATTCCGACACCTGCTCTGCTGGACACCGGGTCACAGGTGACCACCATCACCTATATCCTTTATAAGAAGTACTGGGATGATGCAGAACTGAAACAGCCTGCCCTAGACTTCACCCTCAACGCATCTAACGGTGAACCGATTACTGTAATGGGGGTTAGGGAAGTACCAATAAAAGTGGGGAGGGTGGAATTGCAGAATCAAGGGGTCATAGTCGTAGCAGAAGCAAGTAATGCAAATGACCCATATATAATACTTGGTAAAAATGTTCTTAGCAATTGCATGGGAGAAGTTTTGTCTTTGCTACAACAGATTGCAGATACTGCCAAACCTGGTGAGAGGAAGGTCCTTCAGCGTGAAATAAGAGCCATCCTGCACCATCAACAGGTAACAATTACAGGTGGCGAAATTGGTACTGCACGGGTGACAGACCCGTTTCCTATTGTGATTCCCCCAATGAGTGAAATGATGATTTGGTGTCGAGCAGCTATAGGTCTGAGAGGGCAGGACTACCAGGCATTAGTGGAGCCCATCAGCACAGAGCACAGACCTACACTGTACACAATGGGAAAGTACCGGTTCACATCTTAAATTGTGGCAGTGAAGAGGTTAAATTACCCAGGTATGCGACCGTTGCTAAATTGTACACAGTTGGCAACAACGAGATCCAAACAGTGGGACCCTTACCACATACCAAAGGGGCAAAACCTGATAATACAACAGGGCCACTGGAGGACTGGTGTCGGCAGCTCCATGTCGGAACTGACACCACTCCTGTCTACGAAAAGCAATGTGTTTACCGGGTAGTCAAAGAATTTGAACAAGTCTTTAGTAGGCATTCACTTGGCTTTGGTAGGATAAAAGGGGTGCAACATCATATCCCCACAGGTACAGATCCACCAATCAAAGAGCGGTACAGGCCTATTCCACCTGCACATTATCAGAAAGCCAAGGAAATGTTACAGGACATAAAGGACGCCGGGGTTATACGAAATAGCTGTAGCCCCTGGGCAACCCCATTAGTCCTAGTCAGGAAGAAGGATAGCAGTATGAGAGTGTGTGTAGACTATAGGCAAATAAACCGCATAACACACAAGGATGCTTACCCTTTACCTCGTATAGACGAATCCTTAGCTGTGTTGAAGTCTGCTAATTACTTTTCCACCTTAGATTTCACTAGTGGGTATTGGCAGATGTCCGTAGCCGAGGATGACCGCGAGAAGACGGCATTCACGACACCCATGGGCCTGTGTGAATTTAACAGCATGCCATTCGGACTATGTAATGCACCCGGAACCTTCCAGAGGTTGATGGAGAGTTGCCTGGGACATAAGAACTTTAAGACAGTACTGCTCTACCTGGATGACGTGATCGTGTACTCTAAGACCCATGAGGAACACGTAGCTCATCTAGCAGAGGTGTTTGAAGCTCTGGCCAAATACAGGATGAAGCTGAAACCATCCAAATGCCACCTTTTAAGGCCAAGAGTACAGTACCTGGGACACATAGTCAGTGCCAAAGGCGTGGCCCCTGATCCAGACAAGGTGACAGCTATCAAGGAGTGGCCAGAACCCAAGACTCTGAAGGAAGTACGTCAATTCCTGGGATAGGTGGGCTACTATGGGAGGTTCATAAAGGAGTACACCAAGAAGGCTGCTCCCCTGTAAGACCTCCTTATAGGCCAACACACGAAGGGCAAGTCTAACGATTCTCCGTGGAGGTGGGGCAAGGAACAAGAGAAATCATTCCAGTTAATGAAGGAAGCCCTGACAAGAGAAGAAATCCTTGCTTACCCGGACTACAACATGCCATTCCTGCTGTACATGGATGTTAGCAACGTGGGACTTGGAGCCGTCCTTTCTCAAAGGCAAGGAGGCAAAGAAAGGGTGATTGCCTATGCCTGTAGGAAGCTGCGCCTCACAGAGGCGAACGAGGGGAACCCAGAGAACTACAGTTCCTTTAACCCCTTCCCGACCCTTGGCCCACCGTTTGGGCCATGGAAACAAGTTCGTTCCCGACCCTTGGCCCAGGGGGTGGGCCATGGATTGATCGGGCTCCTGCAGGCCGAGTGAGGGTCTCACTGACCTGTCACTCAGCCTGCAGGTACATGGGGTGTTGTACAACACCCCATGGGGGGTCGATTTGCCCCCACCCCCACCCCCCCGGCTACAGGCGCGGTGATTGGCACTCAAAAGTGAAAGTGAAAATCACCGCGCCTGTCATGCTTTCCTGCCTGCCCCTGCTCTCCCTACCCTCCGATCTTCTCCCCTGTCATACTCTAAGTGCCCCCCTGTCCCCCACCTCTCTATTCTGCCCCCTCTTCATCTTTCTTACCCCCCCCCCCCGCTTCCTGTCCCTGCGCCCGCTTCCTGTCCCTACCACGGGCTTCCTCTTCCTGCCGCCCGCCTCCTCCTCACTGCCCCCGCTTCCTCTAAGTGCCCCCCCATCTCCTGTCACCCCCCCTCTTCCCCCTGCCTGCCCCCCCCGATCACCGGAGCGGCGATCGCCTCTCCCACTCACCCCTCCGGCGATCACGCTCCATCCTGCTGCACAGCTGCGTCCCGCTCCTCCTCCTCTTCTCTCCGGCCGCTTCCGCATCTGACAGCTCTGTGCTGGAGCTGTCAGATGACTTCTACAGCTATATCCTGAGGATCCAGCTGTAGGAAGTGATCTGACAGATCCAGCACAGTGATCCACAGTGACCATTATGTGATCACTGTGGATCACTGTACTGGCTCTGTCAGATCACTTTCTACAGCTGGATCCTGAGGATCCAGCTGTAGGAAGTGATCTGACAGATCCAGCACAGTGATCCACAGTGACCATTATGTGATCACTGTGGATCACTGTACTGGATCTGTCAGATCACTTTCTACAGCTGGATCCTGAGGATCCAGCTGTAGGAAGTGATCTGACAGATCCAGCACAGTGATCCACAGTGACCATTATGTGATCACTGTGGATCACTGTACTGGATCTGTCAGATCACTTTCTACAGCTGGATTCTGAGGATCTAGCTGCAGAAAGTGATCTGACACCCCGGGCGCAGTGACCCACTATGTGCATCACTGCGCCTGGGCTGCCAGATCGCTTTCCGCAGCTCGATCCCCATGCATGGGGATCGAGCTGCAGAAAGCTATCTAACAGCCCGGGCGCAGTGATGCACATAGTGGGTCACTGCGCCCAGGCTCTTAGATCGCTGCTCTGCAGCCCGATCTCCCTGCATGGGCATCGAGCTGCAGAAAGCAATCTGACAGCCCGGACGCAGTGATGCACATAGTGGGTCACTGCGCCTGTGCTGCCAGATCGCTTTCCGCAGCTCGATCCCCATGCATGGGGATCGAGCTGCGGAAAGCGATCTGGCAGCCCAGGCGCAGTGATGCACATAGTGGGTCACTGCGCCCAGGCTCTTAGATCGCTGCTCTGCAGCCCAATCTCCCTGCATGGGCATCGAGCTGCAGAAAGCAATCTGACAGCTCGGACGCAGTGATGCACATAGTGGGTCAATACGCCTGTGCTGCCAGATCGCTTTCCGCAGCTCGATCCCCATGCATGGGGATCGAGCTGCGGAAAGTGATCTGGCAGCCCAGGTGCAGTGATGCACATAATGGGTCACTGCGCCCGGGGTGTCAGATCACTTTCTGCAGCTCGATCACCATGCTGGCGGATTGGGCTCCAGAGTAGCGATCTGAAAGCAAAGGTGATCGAGCGTCGTGGGACCTTCGTTGTGGACTACGTCGGAGACAATCAAACGTCGTGGGACCTTCGTTATGGACTACGTCGGAGCGATCGAGCGTCGTGGGACCTTCGTTGTGGACTACGTCGGATCTTTTTATAATAAAGATGGAGTCCGAATTGTGTCTGTGTTTTTTTTTCAAATAAAAATATTTTTCTCTGTGTGTATTTATTGACTATTTACCGTACTAGAGATTCCTATTGGCGGGTCTAACATTGGCCCTATATTATGAATCTCGGGCTTAGTGCCAGCTGCCAATAAAAAGCTGGCATTAACCCCTTTATTACCCAGTTAGCCACCGGCACCAGGGCAACTGGAAGAGCGTGGGTACAGCGCCATAAAATGGCGCTTCAATGAATGCGCCATTTTCTGGGGCGGCTGCGGGCTGCAATTCGCAGCATGGGGGGCCCAGAACGCTTGGGCCTCTCTATGCTGAGGATTCCAGCCCCCAGCTGCCTAGTTGTACCTGGCTGGACCAAAAATATGGCGGAGCCCCACATAATTTTTTTTTCTAGAATTAGTTCTAGAAATTTTAAAAAAAATGGGCTTCGCTGTATTTTTGGTTCCAGCCAGGTATGACGAGGCAGCTGGGGGTGGGTGGCAGTCCGTAGCTGCCAAGTTGTACCTGGCTGGACCAAAAATATGGCGGAGCCCTATGTCATTTTTTTTCTAGAAATATTTCTAGAAATAAAAAAAAAATAGGCTTTGCTGTATTTTTGGTTCCAGCCAGGTATGACGAGGCAGCTGGGGGCTGGTGGCAGTCCGTAGCTGCCAAGTTGTATCTGGCTGGACCAAAAATATGGCGGAGCCCTATGTCATTTTTTTTCTAGAAATAATTCTAGAAATAAAAAAAAAATAGGCTTCGCTGTATTTTTGGTTCCAGCCAGGTATGACGAGGCAGCTGGGGGCTGGTGGCAGTCCGTAGCTGCCAAGTTGTACCTGGCTGGACCAAAAATATGGCGGAGCCCTATGTCATTTTTTTTCTAGAAATAATTCTAGAAATAAAAAAAAAATAGGCTTCGCTGTATTTTTGGTTCCAGCCAGGTATGACGAGGCAGCTGGGGGCTGGTGGCAGTCCGTAGCTGTCAAGTTGTACCTGGCTGGACCAAAAATATGGCGGAGCCCTATGTCATTTTTTTTCTAGAAATAATTCTAGAAATTAAAAAAAAATAGGCTTCGTTGTATTTTTGGTTCCAGCCAGGTATGATGAAGCAGCTGGGGGCTGGTGGCAGTCCGTAGCTGCCAAGTTGTACCTGGCTGGACCAAAAATAGTATGTTTTTTCACAAAAAGTTTCTTTATTCATTTATACGTCTCAATTTGTGAAGCACATGGTGGTTCAAAGTGCTCACTGTGCATCTAGATATGTTCCCTGGGGGTCTAGTTTCCAAAATGGGGTCACTTGTGGGGGAGCTCCAATGTTTAGGCACACAGGGGCTCTCCATACGCGACCTGGTGTCCGCTAACAATTCCAATTGTTGGCAAACACCAGGTTGCGTATGGAGAGCCCCTGTGTGCCTACACATTGGAGCTCCCCCACAAGTGACCCCATTTTGGAAACTAGACCCCCCAAGGAACGTATCTAGATGCATAGTGAGCACTTTGAACCCCCAAGTGCTTCACAAATTGATCCATAAAAATAAAAAAGTACTTTTTTTTCCACAAAAAAATTATTTTTTCATTTTTACAGATCAATTTGTGAAGCACCTGAAGGTTCAAAGTGCACACTATGCATCTAGATACATTCCTTGGGGGGTCTAGTTTACAAAATGGGGTCACTTGTGGGGGAGCTCTAATGTTTAGTCACACAGACGCTCTCCATACGCAACATGGTGTCCGCTAACAATTCCAATTGTTAGCGGACACCATGTCGCATATGGAGAGCCCCTGTGTGCCTAAACATTAGAGCTCCCCCACAAGTGACCCCATTTTGGAAACTAGACCCCCCAGGGAACTTATCTAGATGGATAGTGAGCATATTGACCCCCCAGGTGCTTCACAAATTAATGGAAAAAAAATTTTTTTGCGGAAAACAAGTACTTTTTCATTTTTACAGATCAATTTGTGAAGCACCTGGGGGTTCAAAGTGCTCACTATGCATCTAGATACGTTCCCTGGGGGTCTAGTTTCCAAAATGGGGTCACTTGTGGGGGAGCCCCAATGTTTAGGCACACAGGGGCTCACCAAACGTGACATGGTGTCCGCTAACAATTTGAGCTCATTTTGCATTCAAATTGTTAGCGGACACCATGTCGTGTTTGGAGAGCCCCTGTGCCTCTCTACATTGGAGCTCCCCCACAAGTGACCCCATTTTGGAAAACTAGACCCCCCAGGGAACATATCTAGCTGCATAGTGAGCACTTTGAACCCCCCAGGTGCTTCACAAATTGGTCCGTAATAATGAAAAAAGAAATTTTTGTAGAAAAAAAAGTGCTTTTTCATTTTTATGGATGAATTTGTGAAGCACCTGGGGGTTCAAAGTACTCACTATGCATCTAGATACGTTCCCTTGGGGGTCTGGTTTCCAAAATGGGGTCACTTGTTGCGGAGCCCCAATGTTTAGGCACACAGGGGCTCACCAAACGCAACATGGTGACAGCTAACAATTTGAGCTGATTTTTATTCAAATTGTTAGCGGACACCATGTCGCGTATGGAGAGCCCCTGTGTGCCTAAACATTGGAGCTCCCCCACAAGTGACCCCATTTTGGAAACTAGACCCCCCAGGGAACATATCTAGATGGATAGTGAGCATATTAACCCCCCAGGTGCTTCACAAATTAATGGAAAAAATATTTTTTTGCGGAAAACAAGTGCTTTTTCATTTTTATGGATGAATTTGTGAAGCACCTGGGGGTTCAAAGTACTCACTATGCATCTAGATACGTTCCCTGGGGGGTCTAGTTTCCAAAATGGGGTCACTTGTGGGGGAGCTCCAATGTTTAGGCACACAGGGGCTCACCAAACGCAACATGGTGTCCGCTAACAATTTGAGCTTATTTTGCATTCAAATTGTTAGCGGACACCATGTCGTGTTTGGAGAGCCCCTGTGCGTCTCCACATTGGAGCTCCCCCACAAGTGACCCCATTTTGGAAACTAGACCCCCCAGGGAACATATGTAGCTGCATAGTGAGCACTTTGAACCCCCAGGTGCTTCACAAATTGGTCCGTAATAATGAAAAAATAAATTTTTGTAGAAAAAAAAGTGCTTTTTCATTTTTATGGATGAATTTGTGAAGCACCTGGGGGTTCAAAGTACTCACTATGCATCTAGATACGTTCCCTGGGGGGTCTAGTTTCCAAAATGGGGTCACTTGTTGCGGAGCCCCAATGTTTAGGCACACAGGGGCTCACCAAACGCAACATGGTGACAGCTAACAATTTGAGCTGATTTTTATTCAAATTGTTAGCGGACACCATGTCGCTTTTGGAGAGCCCCTGTGTGCCTAAACATTGGAGCTCCCCCACAAGTGACCCCATTTTGGAAACTAGACCCCCCAGGGAACTTATCTAGATGGATAGTGAGCATATTGACTCACCAGGTGCTTCACAAATTAATGGAAAAAAATTTTTTTTGCGGAAAACAAGTGCTTTTTCATTTTTATGGATGAATTTGTGAAGCACCTGGGGTTCAAAGTACTCACTATGCATCTAGATACGTTCCCTGTGGGGTCTAGTTTCCAAAATGGGGTCACTTGTGGGGGAGCTCCAATGTTTAGGCACACAGGGGCTCACCAAACGCAACATGGTGTCCGCTAACAATTTGAGCTCATTTTGCATTCAAATTGTTAGCGGACACCATGTCGTGTTTGGAGAGCCCCTGTGCGTCTCCACATTGGAGCTCCCCCACAAGTGACCCCATTTTGGAAACTAGACCCCCCAGGGAACATATGTAGCTGCATAGTGAGCACTTTGAACCCCCAGGTGCTTCACAAATTGGTCCGTAATAATGAAAAAATAAATTTTTGTGGAAAAAAAAGTGCTTTTTCATTTTTATGGATGAATTTGTGAAGCACCTGGGGGTTCAAAGTACTCACTATGCATCTAGATACGTTCCCTGGGGGGTCTGGTTTCCAAAATGGGGTCACTTGTTGCGGAGCCCCAATGTTTAGGCACACAGGGGCTCACCAAACGCAACATGGTGACAGCTAACAATTTGAGCTGATTTTTATTCAAATTGTTAGCGGACACCATGTCGCTTTTGGAGAGCCCCTGTGTGCCTAAACATTGGAGCTCCCCCACAAGTGACCCCATTTTGGAAACTAGACCCCCCAGGGAACATATCTAGATGGGTAGTGAGCATATTGAACCCCAGGTGCTTTACAAATTGATCTGTGAAAATGAAATAGTACTTTTTTTTTTCACAAAAATTTTTTTTTAGCCTAAATTTTTTCGTTTTCACATGGCAACAGCATAAAATTGATCCTAAAATTTGTTGGTCAATTTCTCCTGAGTACACCGATACCTTATATGTGGTCATAAACCACTGTTTGGGCACACAGCAGGGCTCAGAAGGGAAGGAGCGCCATTTCACTTTTTGGATGTAAAATTAGCTCCAAAATTCAAATTGCGCTCCTTCCCTTCTGAGCCCTGCCGTGCACCCAAACAGTGGTTTATGACCATATATGAGCTATCTGTGTACTCGGGAGAATTTGCACAACACATTTTAAGATCCATTTTATCCCGTTGCCCATGTGAAAATGAAAGAATTGAGGCTAAAAGAACATTTTTGATGAAAAAATTAAAATATCCATTTTTTGTTTCCACTTTGCCTTAGGTCCTGTGAAGCACCTGAAGGGTTAATCATCTTCTTGAATATAGTTTTGAGTAGCTTGAGGGGTACAGTTTTTGAATTGGTGTCACTTTTGGGTGTTTTCTGTCATGTACACCCCTCAAAAGGACTTCAAATGTGATGTGGTCACTAAAAAAAATGGTTTTGTAAATTTTGGTTGAAAAATGAAAAATTGCTCATGAACTTTGAACCCTTATAACGTCCTACCCAAAAAATTTTTTTTTTCCAAAATTGTGCTGATGTGAAGTAGACATGTGGGAAATATTATTTAATAACTTTTTTCTGTCACATAACTCTCTGGTTTATCAGAAAAAAAAATAAAAATGTGAAAATTGTGAAATTTTCAAAATTTTTGCCATATTTTTGATTTTTTCACAAATAAACACAAAAATTATCGACTTAAATTTAATACTAGCATGAAGCCCAATGTGTCACGAAAAAACAATCTCAGAATCTCTAGGATCGGTTGAAGCGTTCCAGAGATATTACCTCATAAAGGGACACTGGTCAGAATTGCAAAAAATGCCAAGGTCTTTAGGGTCAAAATAGGCTGGGTCCTGAAGGGGTTAAGCTGGAATTCTTGGCCTTGGTCTGGGCCGTCACAGAGAGGTTGAAACACTACCTGGCCTCTAGCAAGTTTACAGCCTACACGGATAACAATCCGCTGACCCACCTGAAGACTGCAAAGTTGGGAGCCATGGAGCAGAGATGGATGGCCAGATTGTCCAACTACCAGTTTACAATCAAGTATCGGGCTGGGCATCAGAATGGAAACGCAAATGCTTTATCCAGAATGCCTCACCTGGCAGATGAGTGCGTAGATGAAGACGACCTAGAAGAAGTGGAGTTACCTGCCTTCCATCAATTGAGAGTAACTCAGTGCCAGCAAACGCGTAAAGACTCTCCTGCAGGAATGGTGAACCCGTTGCCCCACTTCGGTTAGAAGGACGTGCAAGACAATGACCCGGCTGTCAGTTTGGTAAAACAGCTGATAACCCAGGAGTCAGCAAAGCTGCCATAGAATCCCCAGCCAGAAGTCAAATATCTGTGGAGCGAGGGAGCAAGCTGTTCATTTACCAGGAGAAGCTCTGCAGGAGGCACATTAACCCAAGGACACACGAGATGGTCTGGCAAATCATCGTGCCAAAGTCAGAAGTCCAGATGGTCTTGAACGCCTACCACAACCAGACAGGTCATTTTGAGTGGAAGAAGCTAGAAATGCTACTGAAGGATAGGTTCTTTTGGGTCAGCATATGTGGATCTATTGAAAGGTGGTGTAAGAACTGTGGACCCTGCAGCCTGAGAAGAAAGGACTTACAGAGCCAGAAAGCACCGCGCCAGCCCATAGTGATGAAACATCCCTGGAAATTGTAGCCTTGGACCACGTAAAACTGACTCCAAGTAGATCTGGCACATCCGCATTGACCTGGGTAGACCATTACTCGAGATTTCTGATGGTTGCCCCTGTGAAAGACTTGACAGCTGCCACCGCTGCCAGAACATTCCAAAATGTATTCTGCAGACCATTAGGTTATCCAGAACAGGTCCTCACAGACTAAGGTTCAGCTTTCGAAGCGGAGATCTTCCAAGAGTTCTGCCACATATATCGGTGCAAGAAGATATCATTCCCAAACCATTATGTTAGAAAATGAATGGTATCATCATTGACATGTTGAAGATCTTACCCTTGGAGGAAAGAAACCAATGGCCAGAGAAACTACCAGACTTGGTTGATATGTACAACCACATTCCAGTAAGTTCTACCAACTGTACACCGGCTTACCTGATGAGAGCCCGTACAGGAAAATTACCTGTAGACTTGGAACTCGGAGTAGTCGACCCCAAAGCAGATGACTCAATACCCAACTGGAATGAAAACCGCCTCGAACAATACAAAATGGTTCAAGCATGTGTCGAAGACAACCTGGAGAAAGCCCGTCAAAAACAAGAAAGGAACTATAACAAACATGCTCCAGCAGAACCTATTGCACCTGGAAGTATTGTCTTAAAGAGGAAGAGAACCCAACACAAATTGAACAATCAGTGGTAACAAGAACGTAAAATTCTGGATATGACAATGACAAAGTTTGTCTCGTCAGTAACAATGGAGGAAGGACCACTCAGACTGTGTCAAGAAACCACATCAAAAAATGTCCAACTGAATGGGAAAACCAAAATCCCCCAACTCAACCAATACAAGAGTCAGAACCAGTACAAGAACTAAATCCAAGTGAAGAATCAAAGGAGGAGGTAGTCTCAATAATTCTAGGAGATTTCCTGGAAGAATGGCCTCAGCAAGATAGAGCCATCTTAGTGCCTGTCCTGAATTTCTTCCAGCCTGAAGAGATGGTACAATGGAATCAGGAAGAAATACCCGTTGCCAGAGAATCTGTGGATGCTGCAATCGGTGCACCTGCTAGCCCTGTAGTGAGACTGAGCCCACGCAGACGCTTACCTGATATAACTGCACCACGCCCTTCACTAGAAACATCACCTGAGACAGTGACACCTGTAGTGTGTAGATCACAGAGGAGCACACAAGGTCAACCCCTGTCTAGGTATGGAGAGTGGGCACAGTAAATGTAAGGTAGAATAAAACTGAAAAGTCACGTGTAAATAGCAGCAGTTGTAAAATAAGAATGTAAATAGTAGTATACAAAAGGGTAAAGCTTAGGCCAAAATCAAAGAACACCAGGTACACAACACCAAAAGAGGGGTGAGTGGAGATGGCATAAGGAGCTGTCTAGGGAGAGCAAAAACTTGGCCAAGAGGTGACCCCAGGGCCAAGAGGCCTACAGCACTTATGACTGGTAGAGGCCCCTAAAGTACCTAGGACTCCTATGCCGAAAACACCCGTAGTAGATGTTGTTGTGTATCTTGAACTGTTGAGCCTACAGAGACTTCACCTGTAAGGACTTGTTGAACTTTTGAAAGACTCTTCCCCTTTGAACTTTTCCCCGGATTACAATTTAAAAGGACCATGGTTACAGGACTGGTGTAACAACACACTTCTTTTTCTTTTTTAAAGCCTGCAGTGAATGGACTAGCACCTTATGGACTTATCTGTTTTCAATTTTTCCAATATTTTTCAGTGGTTTTTGTAAATTTTTATATTTTGAGACTTTGTAAATATGTACCTGTTATTATTGTTATTATTGTTATTCCTTTTGTTCAAAAACAAAAATGCTCAGTCCAGGAGTACAGAAATTATCTAGGGGGGGTATGTGGCGCCCTGCTCACGCAGGTAGCCACAGACTTCCCTAATGCACAGCTGGGTTTCCACGGCAGGTATTTACTACATGCAACACCTTCCACCCCGGCACAGTAGGGGGAGCTATACTCACTGACTTTAGGTGAGGTCCCCTATAAATACTGCTGCTGGGGGATGAGTTAGTTAGAGTGTGCAGACGCTAGGAGAGCTGCGAAGACGTCCTGGTGATCGGTGCCGTGGTTAGGCCCAAACCAGTGACCCGGAGTGGCCCTTCTGCCATCCAGCAAGCCTAGGAGTGGGGACAGAAGGCAAGGAAATATCCGAACAGGAACATTTATAATGTACAAACCGCCCCCATGTTATAGGTTGCAGGGGTCTGTGTACCGGTGTCTAGACGCATGTGTTACCTCCTGGGGAAATTTGCAGCCACCTGCTAGATGCAAGAGGTAGAAAAAAGTGACCAAATTTTGGTGACAGAAGGCAAGGAGCAGAGCCAAGGGAGCGAGGAACAAGTGGAAGTTCACCCAATGACTTACCGGACTTCAGGGATCCGCACCTGCAGGATTACTTCAACACTGCAGAAAACCCCGTCATAACGTGGAGACTTCAGTCACCCGGTCCCCCTGCGTACCCAAAGAAAGGGAGCCAGACACCGCAGTGTAATACAGCAGTGATCAGAGATGGTAACCCGTGGACCGCACAGGAGGAGAGAGAGAGGACCCGATAGGGGAGGAGGCCAGTCTGGCTGCAAGCAAACAGGGCTACAGTAACCGTAGAGAAACTGAGGACGCCTTATACCCGCTTGCTGTGGAAGCTCACTGTGCACCTGGTCACCCGACGGTGCCCTGGACATCTTTACCTGCTAATACCACCAGTGTGTGTACGTCATTCCTCTCCGGTCCCGCTGCCCTTATAGACTGCTCCATCACTCCCTATCTCGACCTAAAGTTCCACTCCAAGGTGCCCCTTTACACAATGCTGCCCCCGAGGCCCACCTCCACCTGAAGGGAGCTTTGCCATCTCAGCCGCATTACCATCGACCTTCGGAGGATTGTGGCGGTGCTGGTGACCCATCACCAGGTACTACAGGTGGCGTCACATGACAAACTCTAATCCCCTGTACATACACCCCTTATTGAAGTGTCACTCAGGCCACGGGCTCAGGCACTGCCACCCGTGACATCCCCGTGAGAACACCCTCCAAGCCTGATACCCAAGTACCCCAGGGCCTGGGGCTCGACAATATACTCTGTCTCTGGTACGCATTGAATCTACACAGCTTTTCCTGGGCTCTGACTGTGTGCTGTGCATAAACTCTGTCTCTGGTACGCATTAAATCTACACAGCTTTTCCTGGGCTTTGACTGTCTGCGTGCTGTGCATATACTCTGTCTCTTTTACTATTGTCTTACCTTCATGTCCATGCTATGCAGCATCCCTCATGATTATTCTACCATGTCTTGGACTGAACCCCTTCAGGCCCTCCCTGTTTTTATGATCTCTGCTTAGCTCTCAGTATCTGGTCAGTCCATACCCACCCACCCCCTCATCCACACCTGATGACCCTTAGCTGTAGATATATTCAGAACCATGAGTCTAATCCAGACTCTAGTCTGATCCATGAATCTCCCAAACTACATCTTTCAAAGTACAGCTTCCTAAGTACAAGACTTTGAAATAGAATATAAATCTATGATACATTAATGCATTCATCACCATTGTCACTGCTGTATCATCAACCTCATCATCATTATCTGTATCATCTAATCGGGCTGTTTCTTCTTCCCACAGGTACGCATTGAATCTACACAGCTTTTCCTGGGCTCTGACTGTCTGTGTGCTGTGGAAATGGACTGGAAATGACTGGAAGGTACTGGGATAGAAAGCCACTACAATAGCTGTAGATATATTCAGAACTTCCTGCATGAAGAGAGGAAAGATCACGGATATTTCTCTCCTACATGTTGAACCTTTAATGTAACTATAATGGCGACTGCACCATTTTTTTTTTCTGGATTATCCATCCACCATTGGCAAATTACATATATAATTGGACCCCCCTGGCTACATCTGACCCCTGACTGCACCTGACCCCCGGCTGCATCAGCTCCTGACTGCACCTCAGCATCTCGCCCCTGGCGGCACCTGATCGCCCAACTACATATGACCACCGGCTGCTTCTGACCCGTGGCTGCACTACCCCACCACCGACTGCGCCACCTCACTATATGCTGCGCCACCTCACCACTCCATCATCTCATCCTCCGGCTGCATCACCCCATCCTCCGGCTGCATCATCTCATCCCCAGGCTGCATCATCTCATCCCCGGCTGCAGCATCCCATCATCTCGTCCCTGGGTGCATCATCCAGTCCCTGGCTGCTTCATTTGGTCCCCAGCTACATCTTCCCCTGGACTGCATCTCATCCCTGGACCACCGCTACATCTTCTCATCCCTGGCTCCACCATCTTGTCCCAGGCTGCTCAATCTTGTCCCCGGCTACATTTTCCCCTGAACTGCTGCTCATCCCATGGTAGCATCCCATCCCAGACTACTCTACACTACTGACCATTTGTCCACCACCACAACTCTCCTTCCTGCTGCACTTGACTCCTGCTGCGTCTGACCCCCGCTACCCCTCATCCCCAGCTCACCATCTACAATGTTTCTACTCCTTTGCACTCTCACTCCTATCCTTCTCCACTTTCTGCTTCCACTGCTCATCCTCCCACCCAGCAACAAAATACTTCTCTCACCCTCCATCCTACCTAACCACCTCACCCACTTCTCTGAGGTATTCTTTCACTTTCAATCCTCCATCTCCAAACAGGCACGCCCGCCGCGTAAACTCTCCTGCTCCCATCTGGTAACCCTCTCCCTGCTCCTCCTGCTCGCTGGCGACATTTCCCCTAATCCCGGACCCCCCACCACATCCCCACAGTCACCAACACCCCACTCCCACGACCCATCACCAACTCTCGTAACCTCACCATCACCCACCCTCGCAACCTCACCAACCTTCGAACCATCCCCCCAGCCCCTGCTCCCCTAATCTCCCTGTCAGGCGCACTCTGGAACGTCCACTCAGTCTGTAATAAACTCCCATACATCCATGAACTCATTATCTCTAAAAACTCTCATTCCTTGGCATCACAGAGACCTGGATCACCCCCTCCGACACGGCCTCCCCTGCTGCACTATCTTATGGCAGATTCAGTCTTTTCCACACACCCCAGCCCTTCCGACAAACACGGCGGAGGTGTCGTGTGTATTCCTGTCCAACACCTGCTCCTTCGCCCCCATTCAACTGCCTCCCTCTGCTACTCTTCCCTCTTTCGAAGCCCATTCTGTCAGCATCTTCTCCCCCTGTAACCTTCAGCTGGCCGTCATCTACCGCCCCCCTGGATCCATCCTCACCTTCCTCGACCACTTCACCACCTGGCTACTTCATTTCCTCTCTGCTGACATCCCCGCCATCATTATGGGCGACTTCAATATCCCCATCGACACCGCCAAGCCAACCACCTCTCAACTTCTCTCCCTGACCTCCTCCTTTGGGCTCTCCCAATGGTCCTCCTCTGCCACCCACAAAGACGGCCACACGCTGGACCTCATCTTTACCCGTCTTTGATCCCTCACTAACCTCACAAACTCAACCTTCTCCCTGTCTGACCACAATCTGCTGACCTTCTCCTCCCTCACCTCCCCTACTACGCCACCCCCTCTCTGCAAACTCGATCACCCCCCGCCGAAAACTAAAACATATCGATCTTCACTCACTTTCAGAATCCCTTCTCCCTCTCGCCGACATAACATCCATATGCGACACAGACACTGCGACCACCCTCTACAACACCACAATAACCAAGGCCCTCAACCTAGCCGCCCCCTCACACACCACGCTCGACGCACTAACAGGCAACCCTGGCACACCACCCTCACTAAAGACCTGAGACGGGCATCCAGGGTTGCCGAGAGGAGATGGAAAAAAATCACACTCCACTGAGCACTTTGCTCTGTTCAAACAGTTCCTCACTGCCTTCAAGGCTGCACTTGCTGCCGCCAAACAAACCTTCTTCTCATCCCTAATAATCTCCCTGTCCCATAATCCCAAACAGCTTTTCAAAACCTTAAATTCTTTACTCCCTTTACACCCCCTCTCCCCTTATCTATGCTGAAGACTTTGCCTCCTTCTTCAAAGAAAAGATTGACAGAATCAGAGACAGCTTTGACCCACTGTCCCCACAGCCTCCCCTCTCGCCTATACTGCCCTCTCCTTCCACCAGCTGCTTCCCCCCCTATAACTGAGGATCAGCTCTCCTCCCTCCTGTCAAAATCACACCTCATCACTAGTGCCCACAATCCACTCCCATCCCACATCATTGCCAACCTCACCTCTGTTATCATCCCAGCCCTAACTCATCTTTTTAACCTATCACTTACCACTGGCACCTTCCCCTCAGCCTTCAAACACGCCCTGATCACACCTATCCTCAAAAAACCCTCCCTCGACCCCACATCTGTCTCCAACTATCGCCCTATATCTCTCCTCCCTTTCGCCTCTTAACTAATAGAACTGCATGTACACTCAGAGCTGTCCTCTGACCTCTCCTCCTGCTGCCTCTTCGAAAGCCTGCAATCTGGCTTCTGACCCCTCCACTCCACTGAAACTGCCCTGACCAAAGTCACCAGTGACCTACTGACTGCCAAAAGCAAACGTCACTACTCTGTCCTCCTCCTCCTCAACCTATCCGCCGCCTTCGACCACTCCCTTCTACTTCAGATCCTGGAATCTCTTGGCATCACGGACCTTGCCCTCTCTTGGATCTCCTCATACTTAACGGACTGGACCTTCAGCGTCACCCACTCCCACACCTCCTCTTCACCCTACCCCCTATCTGTCAGGGTCCCCCAGGGATCGGTTCTGGGACCGCTACTCTTCTCAATCTACACTCTCGGCCTAGGGCAACTCATTGAGTCCCATGGCCTCCAGTACCACCTCTACGCTGACAACACTAAAATCTGAAGCAGATTTCTCTGATAAGATATATTATGAAGACTCTTACAATAGTAATTGTTCTATAAATTTATGGAAAATTGTTCTATTAATGTATGAAAAAGATTTTAAAATGGTGTTGCTCTTTAACACCTTCATGACAGGTCCACTTTTTGTTTTTCTCTCTCTCTCCTTCTTCCACAGTCATAACATTTTGGATTTTTCTGTCCGTATAGACATGTGAGTGCTTCTTTCTTGCAGGATGAGAAGTTCTTTTGAATGACTATATTCATTTAATGAGGAAAAAAATCCAAATAGGAAGAAATTGTGAAAAAAAAACATAATTCTGATCTGGTTTTTGGGGAAATGTTTTTATGGTGTACAGTTTGTGGTACAAATTACCTTCCAATAAGGTTCTCCTCATCAGTATGATAATGGCAATATCAAACAAGTCCAGTTTTTTATTATTTTAGTGGTGAAAAAAATCAGATGTTTGCAAAAATGAAATTGGGGGGCTTGTATCGACATTTTCCAAGACTCATAACATTTAAAATTTTCCTTCAATGAAGCTCTTTGATGGCTTATTGTTTAGAGGGCGAGATGATGTTTTTATTGATACCCTTTTGGGATAGACATGACGTTTTGATCTCTTGTTACATCATTTTTTTTTGTATTGCAGGGACCAAAAAAAATTACTTTTGGCATTCTTCAATTTTTTTCGTTTACAGTGTTTACAGATTGGGTTCACCCTCCAAATAGACAATGACCCAAAGTATACTGCCAGAGCAATACTCGAGTGGATTAAGGGAAACCATGCAAATGTGTTGGAGTTGCCTAGTCAAAGCCCAGACCATAATCCATTTGAGAATCTGTGGTCAGACTTGAAGATTGCTGTTCACCAGAGTAAACCATTTAATGGTGGGTTTACACGTTTCAATATCGTTGCGATATCGCAATTCAATGGCACGGGAGCGCGCATTTAGTGCACGTTTCTCCCGCATCGCATCGGAGGTTTACACGTTGAGATTTCTGAATCCAACGTCCGTGTGATGTCTACACCCCCCAACCCAGGAACGACCATTTAACATGGGAGTGAATGGGTGACGTAGAACTTCACATCGGAATTGGGCTGTCACACAGCACGATCCGGCTCCAATCTCCATTCAATATCGGAGCATTGAATAGCACGCACATTCAATCCCCGATATCACATTGACATCGTTCCTGCATCGTATTGGACGTTCACACCATACAACGCAGGAACGATATCGGCTCCAATGATCGAACCACGTGACTTTTCATTGAAATTGGATGCCAATATCGCGACGTGTAAACCCACCATTAGGGTAGGGACACACTTCAGTTCCTGATCAGTTTTCCTGATCAGTTTTCCTGATCAGTGTTCATCAGTTTGTGTGCCAAAACCAGGAGTGAACCTCGCAGAGAAAAAGTATAATTGAAAGATTGACATCTGTGGTGGGTTTTGGAGTCACTCCTGGTTTTGGCACACAAACTGATGAACACTGATCAGGAAAACTGACCTAACATGAATGAGCTGGAGCAGTTGTGCCTTTAAGAATGCGCAAGAATCCCTGTGAAGCACAATATTCAACTCACCTCGTTTTTCAGTGCATAGACGTAAATCCAGTGAAATTCAATGCAAATCCAAAGAAAGTCATCCAGCATTATAAAAAATTATTCTTTATTCCATGTCAATTAAAAATTCCAACTTGCATTGCATATCCAGGTAAGATCACAATGTACAGTTCACATATCGTAACCGGTTTACGCGTTTCAGTGTCCACATCCCCTTAGGCTAGGGTCACACTTGGAAGGTTGCATCCGTTTGCAGGATGCATTAACGGATCTTTTTTTTTTCCCTTGATATTTTCATGGCATGTGTGCATACTTGTTGGATCAGTTAACTGATGCGTTAACGCATGGTACATACATGTTACCATGCATTAACGGATGCATTGCCTATAGACTCCCATGTTAAAAAAAAGCATGCGTTTTCAAAAACGCCCCCAAACACACTGTAGATTTTTTTTATTTGTGCACTTGCAAAAACGTATAGCGTCAAATGCATTGCCCTTTTGCAATGTATTTCTTGCACTGGAGCCTATGGGTACGTTAACACGTGTTTTTTCACATTTGCACATGAAAATAGCTCATGCATTTAGCAAATGCACGATGCAAGTCTGACACTAGCCTTATGGTGGCATTACACGCAAGGATATCGTTAACGATAAAGTTGCAATGTCATGGATTTGAGATCACTGAAACGATATTGTTTGTGCATCCTTGCGTGTAAACCAAGGATATTAGCTGAAAAAATAGTTGGATCGTTCATCCAAGATTTGAGATCCGGACCTCAAATCTATCGTTCGTCGTCCGATTAATGCTGCTTGAAGAAGGTACATCGTTCAGTGTGATGTCGTTCAAAAATCTCCTATTCCTGTCGCTTTAAAAGATCGTTCAGTCCTTGCTCTCCTATTTAACTTGTGCGTTGGCGAATGGGATATCGTTAACAATATCCTTGTGTGTGACAATGCACTAACGATGTCAGAACGATCACTGTCACGTGATCATTCTAAGGATATCGTTAACGATATCCTAGTGTGTAACGGCACCATTAGTCATAACAACTAACAACTTAGTCATAATCGATGTTTTGACTAAGGACTTGTGCACACTGAAATATGTTATACAGTATGTGTACTCTACATTTTGACCTTAACTGGATATGTCATCAGAGTTGGAATTTTCAAGTGACTTTGAATAAAGTATCATTTGTTTTATAGTGCTGGATGATTTATTTGGATTTCCATAAAGAATCCCAGTGGCAAGATGTACAAAGCTCATAGAGACTTATCAAAAGCAACCTGCAGCTATAATTTTCTGCAAAAGGAGTACAAAGTACTGACTTTAGGGGGTAAATAGTTATGCACACTGAAGTTTTAAGTTATTTTCTCCTATTTGCTTGTTTCACAATAAAACGAAAACCAAATGTTCACAGTTGTAGGCACGTTCTTTACATTAACTTATGCAAATCCTAAAAAAACAGTAAAATTCCAGGTAATGAGGTAGCAAAGCACAACAAATGCCAAGGGGGTTAATACTTTCGTAAGGATATAAACATTAATTTAATATAAACATGAAATTAAAACAAGCATTTCTTCTAAATTAAAAAAGCAATAAAAAGTGATTAAAATGTCATACTGTCATATGAAAAAGTTTGGGCACCCCTCTTAATCTTACTCTTTTTTTTTTTTGTTAAAAAATTGTTTTTTTGCAACAGCTATTTCAGTGTGTTCTGAAATGTACATTCTCATTATTACATTGACATATGGAGATAATAGTGCATTTGAACAAGCACATGGCTGGGAAAAAGAGATCCGTGATTTTGAGAACTGCTCTGGATGATAGACTATGATAGAGGGCCATTGATTGCAATTATTCAAGACTGATAATACCATAGCAGCGCTGTGAGGAGCTAACAACAAGGATTGAGGAAAGTGAGTAGCTAACTACTGCAAGGAATCAAAGGGCTGAAGAGAGATGACCTGATCTCAGGAACTAAATCCTGAGCTTGAAATGTGTACACAAAATTGTTGGTATCCTTCTAATGTAGTAAGAAAAACCCACAATGATCACTTAAATAACTCATAACCGATAAAAGTTACTTTCAGTTGAAATTTACTGAATATCAACTTATGAAAATCAGATATTGATTCAACAGGAAAAAAGAATATTGAAAACATTCTGGTCAAAAATGATGGTAGCATTAACTTAATATTATGTTGCCCAACCTTTTGAGGCAATCACTGCAAACAATTTCACTAGAGTCTCAATGAGACTTCTGCATATGTAGACTGGTGTTTTAGCCCACTTATCTTGTTCCTGTTCTAAAATACTTCAGCTATCTCAAGACTTAAAGGTTGCTTTCTCCAAACTGCATGTTCCAGCTCTTTCCATAGATGTTCAATTGGATTTAGATCAAGGCTCTTGGAAGGCCACTTCAGAAGAGTCTAATGCTTTGCTCAAGCTATTCTTGGATGCTTTCAGCTGCGTTTTGGGTCATTACCCTGTTGGAGAACCCCATACCCTGTGACTCAAAACAAAGTTTTCTGCCACAGGACAGCACATTCACTCTAGAATGCCTCAATAGTCTTGAGATGTCATTGTATTCTGCATAGATTTGAGACATTTTGGGTCAGATGCAGCAAAGCAGCCCCAAAACATAGCCGATTTTCATCCAAATTTCACAGTAGGTACAATGTTTTTTTCTTTGTATACCAAATTTTATTATGTCTGTGAACATAAAGCTGTTGTGACTTGCCAAAAAACTCCAGTTTTGTCTCATCTATCCAAAAAAGAGTCTTGCAGAAGCTTTGTGGCTTGTTAATATGCATTTAAGCAAATTCTAGTTTTGTTTTTATTATGATTTGCTTTCAACACTGGATTCCTTCTCAGACATCTTCCAAGAAGTTCATTTAGGCGAAGACATGTTGTTCTGGGCTCTTTGAATACCATTTGTATTATTAGTGTCTTCAATTTGTCATACATTTTCATCCCCATTCAGAGTGGTTGGCTATGGTCCCACTGAACTTAAAATTACAAATAATTGCAACTGTAGTAACAGGAAAATCAAGCTGTTTGGAGATGGTTTTATAGCCTTTAACGTGTGTCTATAATTTTCCTTCTAATCTCCTGAGAAAATTCTCTCCTTGGAGTACTTTGGTGTATGTTCAGTGTGCTACATATTATGATACTAAATAGCACAGTGACTACTTTTCACCTTTTAAATAAGCACTGACTGATATCAAGTTTACCTGCTAAGCTAATTACAGAAGACACCATAGTTTAAAGTGTCCCTATGGTTAAATTGTTGTTAATGTTTTCCATCATTTTTATCAAGGCCATTTTCATTATTTTATGTTTATAGATTTTTTCTGTTGAACGACAATTCAAAAGCAATGTCTCATTTTATATATATATAAAATCTAATTTATAAAGCGGAATGTGTGTATGTGTGTGTGTATGTGTGTGTGTATGTGTGCATATTCGGGATTGGCATCTACACCGTCGCAACTACAGCCACAAAATTTTGCACAGTCACACGTCTCGACCCCGGGAGCTTCATAGGCTATGTTGTGAGGCGAAATTTTAACCCTGCGCATTCCAGTTCACTAAACAATTTTGGCCCTATCTACATAATGGGGAAAAAGTGAATGGAAAAATATTGGAGGAAAATCGACAAGCTGTCAGCTATAGAGACAAAATTTTGCACAGTCACACGTCTAGACCCTGAGAGTGTCATAGGTTATGTTGTGAGGCGAAATTTTAACCCCGCGCGTTCCAGTTCACCAAACAATTTTGCCCCTATCTACATAATGGGGAAAAAGGGAATGGAAAAGAGTTGGAGCAAAATCGACAGCTGTCAGCTATAGAGACAAAATTTTGCACAGTCCCACGTCTGGACCCCAGGAGCGTCATAGGCTATGTTGTGAGGCGAAATTTTAACCCCGCGCATTCCAATTCACCAAACAATTTTGCCCCTATCTACATAATGGGGAAAAAGTGACAGTTACCAGTTGACAGTTGTGAATGAGAGGGGCTTAATGATAGCGCCAAAGACTAACAGCACATACCAGCATATAGTCACTAAAGTGGGGCCCCAACATGAGATATTCACCACGCACGGGGACATGTATACACACCACACGCACACAAAGAGTAACAGCAAGTGTATAGTCACTAAGGTGCAGCCCCAACATTGGATACTCACCATGCAACCGAACAAACACACATACCACAAAGAGACACACACAACACAGAGACACACACAACACAGAGACACACACCCCCCCCCAAGGGGACACACACACACTCTATAGCAACACATGCACTCACCCCACAGGGACACACACACACACCACAATGAGACACACATGACACAGACACACACACACCACACAGACCCCCCCCCACAGGGACACACACACATAGCCACCCTATAGGGACACATGCACTCACCCCACAGGGACACACACACCACAAAGAGACACACACACACACCACACAGACCCCCCCCACAGGGACACACACACATACACACCCTATAGGGACACATGCACTCACCCCACAGGGACACACACCACAAATAGACACACACAACACAGATACATACACCACACAGACCCCCCCACAGGGACACACACACCTACACACCCTATAGGGACACATGCACTCACCCCACAGGGACACACACACACAACAGAGACACACACCACACAGACCCCCCCACAGGGACACACACATACACACCCCAGGAACACACACACCACACAGACAGACACAGATGTGCACAAATCACCTCACACAACTCGCCTCACATGTGTGCTATCTTTATTTTCCAAACATAAACATCTGATTAAAAACAGCCAATGTGCAACACATGTGCCATATAGGGAATTAAGGCAGATGTCAGTCACATGAGCTGTCTATTATGTGTATGTGTGAGGTAACATATACTGCCCGGCCAGGGGGAGGGTTTACTGTTGGCTGGAGATTTATTAGGCTGCCTATAGCAATCAATCACAGCTCAGCTTCTATTTTCCTACAGGTCATTAATATGACATATTCAAATTCTATTTTGTTATAGCTAACAGCAGTTATTTATTAACCCGGGCATAGCCGGGTACTACAGCTAGTATAAAATATAGTTGATATTCAGTAAATTTAAATTACTTTTGTCAGTTTCAAGTTATTTCAAAGACCAATGTGGGTTTATCTTACTTTAACCTGAAGGGTACCAATGATTTTGTCTATATGTGTAACTACTGCTCAGACTTGGCTAGGTTCCAGTAATAGATATCTTTAGCAACACACAATCTAATATATAAAGCTGAGTGTGTGTGTGTGTATGTATCAAGCCCTGCCCAATCCACATAGCCCCACCCACTCCACAGAGTCACACCCACTCCACAGCCGTATATCCACAAAACCACATCCATCTATAGTCCCGCCTCTTTCATAGTGCTGTCTTCTTTACTGCCCCGCCCCTTTATTGTGATATCACTATAGAATATTATTATTATTATTATTATTAATAAGTATTTATATAGCGCTATTAGGATACATGGCGCTTTACAATTTAGAGGGTAGACATAGACAAGTGGTCGAAGACGACGACCACAAACGGCGACAAACGATGACAGATCACAAGTAGTCATATGGGTACAATAGGGCCGAGGATCCTGTCCGCGAGGACTCACAGTCTAAAGGGGGTGGGGAGGGAGACAGTAGGAGGGGGACAGGTGAGTCGGTGCAGTGGATAGGGTCTCAGTGTGTGTTGTAGGCTTGTAGGAAGAGGTGGGTAATTCTGTGTCATATCATTGCCTGATATAGCTCCACCGCCTTTATGGTCCCGTCCCTTCACTATGTATGCATGTATGTCTACTAAATGAATTCGCACCATCGCACCTACAATCACAACATTTTACACACACCATTTGACTCAGGGCTTGTAGGGGGGTGCGGATTTGGGGGGGGCAGGTTTGGGGGGTGAGTATGCAGGTTTGGGGGCTGCGGGTGCAGCAGGGGTGGTTTTTGGGGAGGTGGTAGTGTGGGTTTAGGGGGGTGGGGTGGTTTGGGTTTGGGGGGGCAGTGTTTCTGGGAGGGGGCAGGTTTGTGTGGGGCATTTTTTTTTGTGCGGGGGAGTGCAGGTTTGGGGGGGCAGGCTTTTTTTTGGGTTGCAGGGGTGGGTAGGGCAGGTTGGTGGGGAGGTGTGGGAGGGCAGGTTTGATGCATATAGTGGATATACATATATACACACAGACATGCATTCAGCTTATAACTAAGAACAGTTAATTACTATGCCCGGGCAATGCTGGGCCCTACAGCTACTATAAGATAAAAGCTCTCACTTCTGGCGCCAATGTGATGGTGGCAGCGTGAAGAAGCTCTGGGCGCCAGCGGCTACACAGGCAGAACATACGGCTAAGTTTGCGGCATCACTGGGAGTCGTTGGGAGTGAGGAGTCCTACAATCGGTGGTTATGAAGCTCAGGCAGTGAGAGACAGGCCGACAGGAAAGAGAGCAGGAAGATCCAACCCAGACAAGATGGCAATGGTGCATAGTGGGAGGAGGAAGGGAAAGCACCCATAGAGCTGCAGCAGCAGGAGGGCACGGAGAATGAAAGCCCTGAAAGCCTAGTACACAGAGGAGAGGAGCAGGGGGAAAGATCAGAGAAGGGCCCCATATCAGATTGTAAAGCACTGGCTAGAGAAGTGTCAAAATACCTGGCTGCAGACCTCAAGCAGGCTGTGAGAGAAGTCGTGAGGGACTCACTGGCTGAGCTGCAGGAGATGTCAGCTCAGCATGCTAGCAGAATTGACACAATGGAGCAGAGACTTTCAGATGCTGAAGACAGGCTAATTGTTATGGAGCATGAACTTGCTGCTGCTCAAAAGCAATCATTATGGATGAAAGACAAAATGGAGGATTTCGAGAACAGATCAAGGAGGAGTAATTTCAGAATTGTGGGGCCCCGCAAGGCCGACGCTGCCCGGATGCCGGCGGTGCCTTCCGCCCCTCACCCCTCGCCCCTCTCACCGCTGGCGCCTCGGTGCTGTCCGACTTGCGGTGTAGGGGCTGTGGGCTGTGGGCGGGTGACGGCAGCCACTCACATCCTCCTGTTGCTGCCGCCCGCCAATGGGAGTGAGTGGGGCGTGTCAGCCTGCAAAGCCTCACACACCCCACTCACTCCCATTGCCCGCCCCCGGTGACGTCGTCCTGTCAGCGCCAGCGGCCAATACGACTGTATGTATATGCCACACACGCCTGTGTACTCTGCCACCACCACACGCCTGTATACTCTGCCACACATGCCTGTATACTCTGCCACCACCACACGCCTGTATACTCTGCCACCACCACACGCCTGTATACTCTGCCACCACATGCCTGTATACTCTGCCAACACCACACGCCTGTATACTCTGCCAACACCACACGCCTGTATACTCTGCCACCACACGCCTGTATACTCTGCCACCACACGCCTGTATACTCTGCCAACACCACACGCCTGTATACTCTGCCAACACCACACGCCTGTATACTCTGCCAACACCACACGCCTGTATACTTTGCCAACACCACACGCCTGTATACTCTGCCAACACCACACGCCTGTATACTCTGCCATCACACGCCTGTATACTCTGCCAACACCACACGCCTGTATACTCTGCCAACACCACACACCTGTATACTCTGCCAATACCACACGCCTGTATACTCTGCCACCACATGCCTGTATACTCTGCCAACACCACACGCCTGTATACTCTGCCAACACCACACGCCTGTATACTCTGCCAACACCACACGCCTGTATACTCTGCCAACACCACACGCCTGTATACTCTGCCGCCACCACAGATGCCTGTATACTCTGCCGCCACCACAGACGCCTGTATAATCTGCCGCCACCACACACGCCTGTATACTCTGCCGCCACCACACACGCCTGTATACTCTGCCGCCACCACACACGCCTGTATACTCTGCCACCACCACAGACGATTGTATACTCTGCCACCACCACAGACGATTGTATACTCTGCCACCACTACAGACGCCTGTATGCTCTGCCACCACCACATGCCTCTATACTCTGCCACCGCCACAGACGCCTGTATGCTCTGCCACCGCCACAGACGCCTGTATGCTCTGCCACCACCACACACCTCTATACTCTGCCACAGCCACAGACGACTGTATGCTCTGCCACCCCCACAGACGCCTCTATACTTCGCCACAGACGCCAGTATACTCTGCCACCGCCACAGACGCCTGTATGCTCTGCCACCGCCACTGACACCTCTATACTCTGCCACCACCACAGACTCCAGTATACTCTGCCACCACCACAGAAACATGTATACTCTGCCACCACCACAGACGCCTGTATACTCTGCCACCACCACAGACACCTGTAAACTCTGCCACCACCACAGACGCCTGTATACTCTGGCACCACCACAGATGCCTGTATACTCTGCCACCACCACAGACACCTGTATACTCTGCCACCACCACCACAGACGCCTGTATACTCTGCCACCACCACAGACGCCTGTATACTCTGGCACCACCACAGACACCTGTATACTCTGCCACCACCACCACAGACGCCTGTATACTCTGCCACCACCACAGACGCCTGTATACTCTGGCACCACCACACACGCTTGTATACTCTGGCACCACCACAGACGCCTGTATACTCTGCCACCACCACAGACACCTGTATACTCTGCCACCACCACCACAGACGCCTGTATACTCTGCCACCACCACAGACGCCTGTATACTCTGGCACCACCACAGACGCCTGTATACTCTGCCACCACCACCACCACAGACGCCTGTATACTCTGCCACCACAACAGACGCCTGTATACTCTGGCACCACCACAGACGCCTGTATACTCTGCCACCACCATACTCTGCCACCACCACAGACGCCTGTATACTCTCTCACCACCACAGATGTCTGTATACTCTGTCATCACCACACACGCCTTTATGCTCTGCCACCACCACAGACGCCTGTATACTCTGCCACCACCACAGCAGCCTGTATACTCTGCCACCACCACAGCCGCCTGTATACTCTGCCACCACCACAGCAGCCTGTATACTCTGCCACCACCACAGCCGCCTGTATACTCTGCCTCCACCACAGCCGCCTGTATACTCTGCCACCAGCACAGCCGCCTGTATACTCTGCCACCACCACAGCTGCCTGTATACTCTGCCACAACCACAGCCGCCTGTATACTCTGCCACCACCACAGACGCCTGTATACTCTGCCACCACCACAGACGCCTGTATACTCTGCCACCACCATACTCTGCCACCACCACAGCCGCCTGTATACTCTCACCACCACAGCCGCCTGTATACTCTCACCACCACAGCCGCTTGTATACTCTCACCACCACAGCCGCCTGTATACTCTCACCACCACAGCCGCCTGTATACTCTCACCACCACAGACGCCTGTATACTCTGCCACCACCACACCACGCCTGTATACTCTGCCACCATCACAGCTGCCTGTATACTCTGCCACCACCACAGCCGCCTGTATACTCTGCCACCACCACAGCCGCCTGTATACTCTGCCACCACCACAGCCGCCTGTATACTCTGCCACCACCACAGCCGCCTGTATACTCTGTCACCACCACAGCCGCCTGTATACTGTCACCACCACAGCTGCCTCTATACTCTGCCCACCACACAGCTGCCTGTATACTCTGCCACCACCACAGACGCCTCTATACTCTGCCACCACCACAGACGCCTGTATACTCTGCCACCACCACAGACGCCTGTATACTCTGCCACCACGACAGCCGCGTGTATACTCTGTCACCACCACACACGCCTCTATACTCTGCCACCACCACAGCCGCCTGTATACTCTGCCACCACGACAGCCGCCTCTATACTCTGCTACCCACAGAGCCACCTATATACTCTGATACACACAGAGCCCTTTCTATACTCTGCTACCCACAAAGCCACCTGTATACTCTGCTACCCACAGAGCCGCCTGTATACTCTGCTACCCACAGAGCCGCCTGTATACTCTGCTACCCACAGAGCTGCCTGTATACTCTGCTACCCACAGAGACGCCTGTATACTCTGCTACCCACAGAGCCGCCTGTATACTCTGCTACCCACAGAGCCGCCTGTATACTCTGCTACCCACAGAGCCGCCTGTATACTCTGCTACCCACAGAGCCGCCTGTATACTCTGCTACCCACAGAGCCGCCTGTATACTCTGCTACCCACAGAGCCGCCTCTATACTCTGCTACCCACAGAGCCGCCTGTATACTCTGCTACCCACAGAGCCGCCTGTATACTCTGCTACCCACAGACCCACCTCTATACTCTGCTACACACACAGCCGCCTCTATACTCTGCTACCCACACAGCCGCCTCTAGACTCTGCTACCCACACAGCCGCCTCTATACTCTGCTACCCACAGAGCCACCTGTACAATCTGCTACCCACACAGCCTTCTCTATACTCTGTTACCCACACAGCCACCTGTATAATCTGCTACCCACAAACCCGCCTGTATACTCTGCTACCCACAGAGCAGCCTGTATACTCTGCTACCCACAGAGTCGCCTGTATACTCTGCTACCCACAGAGCCGCCTGTATACTCTGCTACCCACAGAGCCACCTGTATACTCTGCTACCCACAGAGCCGCCTCTATACTCTGCTACCCACAGAGCCGCCTGTATACTCTGCTACCCATAGAGCCGCCTGTATACTCTGCTACCCACAGACCCACCTCTATAGTCTGCTACCCACACAGCCGCCTCTATATTCTGCTACCCACAGAGCCGCCTGTACAATCTGCTACCCACAAACCCGCCTGTATACTCTGCTACCCACAGAGCCGCCTGTATACTCTGCTACCCACAGAGCCGCCTGTATACTCTGCTACCCACAGAGCCGCCTGTGTACTCTGCTACCCACAGAGCCGCCTGTATACTCTGCTACCCACACAGCTGCCTCTATACTCTGCTACCCACACAGCCGCCTGTATACTCTGCTACCCACACAGCCGCCTGTATACTCTGCTACCCACAGAGCCGCCTGTAAAATCTGCTACCCACACAGCCTTCTCGATTCTCTGCTATCCACACAGCCGCCTGTATAATCTGCTACCCACAAACCCGCCTGTATACTCTGCTACCCACAGAGCCGCCTGTATACTCTGCTACCCACAGAGCCGCCTGCATAATCTCCTACCCTCAGAGCCGTCTGTATACTCTGCTACCCACAGATCTGCCTGTATACTCTGCTACCCACAGAGCCCCCTGTATACTCTGCTACCCACTGACCCGCCTGTATAGACACAATTCATTTCACCCTGCTCCCGATGCAATTGCATCGGGCCTTTTTACTAGTGACTATATATTTACAGGTTGAACGTGAGCAATTTGTTATCGGGAGGGGGGAGGTGCAGAAGAGGGGAGGGAAGGGGGTGAAATGGAGGAAGCAACGGTACACTGCACATATGGTTGATATCATTATCTTTGCATTGGAATTTTGGATTTATAATGAAACACCTATGTATACAATTTGTAGTTATTTTTCTGTTTTGCATAAGAAAACTTCAATAAAAAAGATTGTTTTAAAAAAAAGATAAAAACTCTCAAAGCAGGAAAAAGAAAGCAAATAATAAGATTAAGTCAATTGCAAACTTGCTTATTTTCATGCTAACTAACTATACAAATTTAATAACATAAGAATGTTCCTTTAAGATGTTAAAAATGTAGCTCATAAGCTCTAATAGGATGGGACTATAAACAGCAATTTTATGGTAAAAATGGGAACAGAGAGACTAACAGAACATATGAGAGAGAGCACCCCATAAACCAGAGGTCTCCAACTCCAGGCCTCAAGGGCCGCCAACAGTGCAGGTTTTCAGGATTTCCTTGGTATTGCACAGGAGTTGGAATCATCACCTGTGCAGATGATCACATTAACACCTGTGCAATACTAAGGAAATCCTGAAAACCTGCACTGTTGGCGGCCCTTGAGGCCTGGAGTTGGGGACCTCTGCCATAAACACTTTGGATTGCTAGCTGAGCATCATTGTGTTAGTATAAATTGAACTTAATAGGTTGATCGTAAATATAAAGCCGTTTTTACAGTATGTTGGTGCAGGCTTCAGAACTGTGGGCCCTAACTCATGCTAAACATTCAGGTCCTAAAATATGAACATTTTTTATCCTAACTGAAAGACATATATTTAATAATAGTTTACAGTTGTGGTCTAATTACCTTGGTGCAGTGGTATAACCAGATGACTTGACCTTATTGCAGAAAACAAGCGGTTGGTCCTTTACTTTGGTTTGTGGTCCTTCATGGAATAATCAAAATATATAAATTAATTGTTAATTAGATTAAATTAAAGGATTACATTCAAATGAATAGATCTGAGCAGCAGTACCATGTACAGTTGGAACCAAATGTACAATACTGGCAAACAGTGATCAATATACAAAAAAAACCTGTTTCAGAGAGAAAGATCGACAAATCGTTGTGCCCTAAGTGTGTAAACACAATATTACAATCTTTGGTGGGTGCACAATTTTATGCCCTCATCTGATAGAAGACTAAATATAGACTTGGATTGTGTATCTTCAGAAATCCATCTGGGATACTTTTCAATAGACAGGGCAGATTGAGGATCTGTACTGTGTTTTTATGATACCTGATGAAGGATATATTGTATCTGAAACGCGTTGTATCTCCTCTATTTTAGCTTATCAAATAAAAAAATTAAAAACATCATCTTTAGATGTGAGTCCTGAGGAAGATGCCAGGAGGGCACTGAAACGCGTAGGATGCAATAAAGGATTTGGATATACTACATCTACTCGTGTGTTTCCTTGGAATAAGTGGATCTTGGCAGCGCGGACTGGAGAACACCAGTTCCTTCCCCATATTAGTCTTTTACTGGCTGCTCTTGGCCAGTCTATAAGGACCTTTATTGGAAAAAATAGGGTCAGATAGTTTCATTTCCAAATGATGACTGTTCCTTCAACAGATATCACTGAATAGTGGAACTGTCTTTATAGACAGTACATCACACAAATATGTCATTTAAAGATTTAAAGATCTTTGCTCATTGTTAGTGAATGGAAACATGCGAGGCAAACAAAGTGAACTGTGGAAAAATCTTTGCTTAAATTTCAACATAAAAGTGGAGTACATGGTGTCCACAATTAGTTTTAGTTTTAGACAAAAGTGAGGGTGCTTGCTATATTCAGTACTTAATATTTAAATATTTTAGCCATTAGCTGGTGTGTGGAAGAGACTGAAGATGAGTGAATCGGTAAAATGAGAATTTGTGTACAATTTTGGCCTATTTGCTAGTCTCAGCAAATATGAACAATTTGTGATTTGATTTTTGCAAATCGACAGAAAGACTAGTGGCCTGGCCACTGTAATTTTATATATTGCAGAAGATTGTTATCCATATTATATTGTACTTTTTGTAAAAGTTTTTAAATGCCAGAAAAAGTGCCCCATTTGTCTGATTCAAATTGGTGCAATATCATGAAATGCTATGTCCGCTGTTCATTGAAGCTTTTGCTGGAAATAGCTATAACCATATCCCAGCTGCTCACTCCCATGAGGCAGTGCTAAGGCTACAAGTAGCAGCAATAATTTTAGATGATATGATAGACGAGCTGTTTTATCTCACACTGTACCAGCTAACACACAACAGCAATCAGAGATGCCCACCCGGAACAGCCAGGTTTAGTCGTACCTGCACTGTGCTCTCTTTCATCAGAAAACAAAATCTCTGACCCCATGGAATTCAGGGTCAACATACTGCACCAGTGGCAAGAACTGGACCACTTTGTCTTGGGCGTACTTTCTTAAAAAGCCTACGGTGTACTGCCAGAGAGTGTTTCCAGCATGGCAGGAGGTTTTGTTAAACCCTAGTATACTAGAATGTTCTATGAACAAGTTATAAATGTTACATTTGTCAAAATGAAGCAAGCATTGTTTAGTGCTACAATGCTACATATCAGTCACATCTGGCTGTCAATGATTAGATCGGCCATAGCATGTGCCTACTTTTCTATGTGTTGTACACTGTTCTGTTACTGATGCTTCCTGCCCATCCAGGCATATCTATATTTCATCATGTGATATACACACAGCTACTGTTGCTTGCTGTGGCTGCTGTGGCTGCCCCTATACAGTTGGACATATCTTTGACTGTACTATCATATTCTATATTCAAGAGGTTGCCACATCTGTACTACTACTGCCAATACACAACACAGTCACACATCTCCTGATTGTCCAGTGTGTTGTATAGCAATATTATAATGCTAATAGATACCCTACCATGTACATGGCAAATAAATTGAAATTGCATGGCTTTTTAAGCAATTGCTTTTTCAATTTCTAAACTGCAAACCTGTTGTTGTCATAAAAAGGGATAATTTTTGGATAGCTTGTTAAAAAGCCTTTGCATCCTCATTTCACAAATAGTAAACATGTTGCTGATCCCAAAATAGGGATGATTTTTGGCAGGCTTGTTAAAAAAAGCCTTTGTTTCTTCTAATTCAAAACATCAAAACTAATGCTACTCATAAAAAACAAAAATAGTTTTTGGACCTCTGGTTAACAAAAAGCCATTGTTTCTACTGTGTACAATGCATGTGCATGCAGTTGTCTGCCCCAAAAAAAGGGCTAAAGTTTTAACCATTTTCACATTTTAAAGACTGTTTATTACCACAGTTTACCATCTTCCCCATTTACCGATACACTCTCTTTTGGTTTAATTTTCATCTTACTAGGAGCAACCATCTCTTTTAAATTTTTATTTCTCCGGTAGATCACATTAGGTTTCTTTGGTAAATGATCTGCGAGAATTGGGTCACTTTCAGAAAAGAGATGGTTGCTCCTAGTAAGATGAAAATTAAACCAAAAGAGAGTGTATCGGTAAATGGGGAAGATGGTGTCACTGGATGCTTTGCATGCGGGTCCCCAAAGTGTTTGTGCTGCAAAGTGATCAGTAATGGTGAAAAAACGTTTATATCTACAACAACTAAACAGAGCTTCCCAATCAAATATAAGGTTTCGTGCCAGTCTACTTACGTTATTTACTTAATTGAGTGCCCATGTGGCACACAGTAATATAGGAAGAACAATTCAAACTATGCACGCTAGATTAAATAAACATAGGCAAAATATTAAAAATGGGTTCCAACATCACAGCCTATCTAGACATTATGCTGTGTACCACCAGAAGGATGCAATGAAAATGAAACTTACTATCATTGGCCATATAAGGGACAATATAAATGACCGTTTGAAAACTCTCATTAAGACAGAGAGCTATTGGATTTTTAAAATGGGAAAACTAAGTCCGGAAGGGCATAATTTAACCTTAGATAACGTGGCCAAACACTAATAGAATGTTCCATTTTTTAGCAAGTTCCTGCTGAAATTATAGTAAATGTTGATAAGTGAATTATTATTACTACACCATTTTTTATGCTATTTATGTGTTTTATGTTTTTTATGTAAAAACTTTTTTTATATGAAATTTTAAAGGGGGTAAAGAAAAGGAATGAAAAAAGAAAAGGGAAAGGGGGAAAGAAGGAAGGAAAAAGAAAGGAGAGAAAAAAATTTTTTTTTTATATTTTTATATATTTTATGGTATTTTTATAGATATATGTAATGATAATATTGTAAATATTATATAATGATATGATATATGGTATATTTGTAAGAATAGGCAAGCTTGTATAGGAATAAATTGTTATGTGTTTAAGGCGGCCGTCACACGCATTAATTTCTTGAATGATATCGCTTAAGCGATCTGCTTTTTGTTCGCTTAAGCGATATCGTTTGTGCGTCGCTGCGTGTAATCAAGCGATTTTACAATGTAAAATCGGTTGATTGTGTGATCGCAGATTTGTGAGCCGGAGCTCAAATCAAGCGATAATCGCTTGATCAATCTGCTTCATCGTGGTGTGTGACACCACGATGAACGATCTCCCAGCAGCAGAGCCTATGCTAGGAGATGGTATCTATGGTAAACGTCAGGTTACTAAGCGCCGCGCGGCGCCTAGTAACCCGACGTGTACCATGGTTACCAGCGATCTTGCTGGTCTATATCGCTGGTGAGTCTGTCTGTGTGACAGCTCACCAGCGATGTGAGCGATATTGTTAGCGATCGCGCGTGCATGTGATCGCTAACAATATCACTCATAAGATTGAAGCGTGTGACGGCCGCCTTAGATAGACTAAAGATTAGAAAGTGAATGAAGGGTTAATGTGCAGACTTTTTATCAACCAATCAATATGTGT
>JARQOC010000001.1:447632912-447651967 GCA_033576535.1 Allobates femoralis
TCATTTTTTTTGTATTGCAGGGACCAAAAAAAATTACTTTTGGCATTCTTCAATTTTTTTCGTTTACAGTGTTTACAGATTGGGTTCACCCTCCAAATAGACAATGACCCAAAGTATACTGCCAGAGCAATACTCGAGTGGATTAAGGGAAACCATGCAAATGTGTTGGAGTTGCCTAGTCAAAGCCCAGACCATAATCCATTTGAGAATCTGTGGTCAGACTTGAAGATTGCTGTTCACCAGAGAAAACCATTTAATGGTGGGTTTACACGTTTCAATATCGTTGCGATATCGCAATTCAATGGCGCGGGAGCGCGCATTTAGTGCACGTTTCTCCCGCATCGCATCGGAGGTTTACACGTTGAGATTTCTGAATCCAACGTCCGTGCGATGTCTACACCCCCCAACCCAGGAACGACCATTTAACATGGGAGTGAATGGGTGCCGTAGAACTTCACATCGGAATTGGGCTGTCACACAGCACGATCCGGCTCCAATCTCCATTCAATATCGGAGCATTGAATAGCACGCGCATTCAATCCCCGATATCGCATTGACATCGTTCCTGCATAGTATTGGACGTTCACACCATACAACGCAGGAACGATATCGGCTCCAACGATCGAACCACGTGACTTTTCATTGAAATTGGACGCTAATATCGCGACGTGTAAACCCACCATTAGGGTAGGGACACACTTCAGTTCCTGATCAGTTTTCCTGATCAGTTTTCCTGATCAGTGTTCATCAGTTTGTGTGCCAAAACCAGGAGTGAACCTTGCAGAGAAAAAGGATAATTGAAAGATTGACATCTGTGGTGGGTTTTGGAGTCACTCCTGGTTTTGGCACACAAACTGATGAACACTGATCAGGAAAACTGATCAGGAACTGAAGTGTGTCCCTACCCTAACATGAATGAGCTGGAGCAGTTGTGCCTTTAAGAATGCGCAAGAATCCCTGTGAAGCACAATATTCAACTCACCTCGTTTTTCAGTGCATAGACGTAAATCCAGTGAAATTCAATGCAAATCCAAAGAAAGTCATCCAGCATTATAAAAAATTATTCTTTATTCCATGTCAATTAAAAATTCCAACTTGCATTGCATATCCAGGTAAGATCACAATGTACAGTTCACATATCGTAACCGGTTTACGCGTTTCAGTGTCCACATCCCCTTAGGCTAGGGTCACACTTGAAAGGTTGCATCCGTTTGCAGGATGCATTAACGGATCTTTTTTTTTTTCCCTTGATATTTTCATGGCATGTGTGCATACTTGTTGGCTCAGTTAACTGATGCGTTAACGCATGGTACATACATGTTACCATGCATTAACGGATGCATTGCCTATAGACTCCCATGTTAAAAAAAAGCATGCGTTTTCAAAAACGCCCCCAAAAACACTGTAGATTTTTTTTATTTGTGCACTTGCAAAAACGTATTAGCGTCAAATGCATTGCCCTTTTGCAATGTATTTCTTGCACTGGAGCCTATGGGTACGTTAACACGTGTTTTTTCACATTTGCACATGAAAATAGCTCATGCATTTAGCAAATGCACGATGCAAGTCTGCCTTATGGTGGCATTACACGCAAGGATATCGTTAGCGATAAAGTTGCAATGTCATGGATTTGAGATCACTGAAACGATATTGTTTGTGCATCCTTGCGTGTAAACCAAGGATATTAGCTGAAAAAATAGTTGGATCGTTCATCCAAGATTTGAGATCCGGACCTCAAATCTATCGTTCGTCGTCCGATTAATGCTGCTTGAAGAAGGTACATCGTTCAGTGTGATGTCGTTCAAAAATCTCCTATTCCTGACGCTTTAAAAGATCGTTCAGTCCTTGCTCTCCTATTTAACTTGTGCGTTGGCGAATGGGATATCGTTAACAATATCCTTGTGTGTGACAATGCACTAACGATGTCAGAACGATCACTGTCACGTGATCATTCTAAGGATATCGTTAACGATATCCTAGTGTGTAACGGCACCATTAGTCATAACAACTAACAACTTAGTCATAATCGATGTTTTGACTAAGGACTTGTGCACACTGAAATATGTTATACAGTATGTGTACTCTACATTTTGACCTTAACTGGATATGTCATCAGAGTTGGAATTTTCAAGTGACTTTGAATAAAGTATCATTTGTTTTATAGTGCTGGATGATTTATTTGGATTTCCATAAAGTATCCCAGTGGCAAGATGTACAAAGCTCATAGAGACTTATCAAAAGCAACCTGCAGCTATAATTTTCTGCAAAAGGAGTACAAAGTACTGACTTTAGGGGGGTAAATAGTTATGCACACTGAAGTTTTAAGTTATTTTCTCCTATTTGCTTGTTTCACAATAAAACGAAAACCAAATGTTCACAGTTGTAGGCACGTTCTTTACATTAACTTATGCAAATCCTAAAAAAACAGTAAAATTCCAGGTAATGAGGTAGCAAAGCACAACAATTGCCAAGGGGGTTAATACTTTCGTAAGGATATTAACATTAATTTAATATAAACATGAAATTAAAACAAGCATTTCTTCTAAATTAAAAAAGCAATAAAAAGTGATTAAAATGTCATACAGTCATATGAAAAAGTTTGGGCACCCCTCTTAATCTTACTCTTTTTTTTTTTTTGTTAAAAAATTGTTTTTTTGCAACAGCTATTTCAGTGTGTTCTGAAATGTACATTCTCATTATTACATTGACATATGGAGATAATAGTGCATTTGAACAAGCACATGGCTGGGAAAAAGAGATCCGTGATTTTGAGAACTGCTCTGGATGATAGACTATGATAGAGGGCCATTGATTGCAATTATTCAAGACTGATAATACCGTAGCAGCGCTGTGAGGAGTTAACAAAAAGGGTTGAGGAAAGTGAGTAGCTAACTACTGCAAGGAATCAAAGGGCTGAAGAGAGATGACCTGATCTCAGGAACTAAATCCTGAGCTTGAAATGTGTACACAAAATTGTTGGTATCCTTCTAATGTAGTAAGAAAAACCACAATGATCACTTAAATAACTCATAACCGATAAAAGTTACTTTCAGTTGAAATTTACTGAATATCAACTTATGAAAATCAGATATTGATTCAACAGGAAAAAAGAATATTGAAAACATTCTGGTCAAAAATGATGGTAGCATTAACTCAATATTATGTTGCCCAACCTTTTGAGGCAATCACTGCAAACAATTTCACTAGAGTCTCAATGAGACTTCTGCATATGTAGACTGGTGTTTTAGCCCACTTATCTTGTTCCTGTTCTAAAATACTTCAGCTATCTCAAGACTTAAAGGTTGCTTTCTCCAAACTGCATGTTCCAGCTCTTTCCATAGATGTTCAATTGGATTTAGATCAAGGCTCTTGGAAGGCCACTTCAGAAGAGTCTAATGCTTTGCTCAAGCTATTCTTGGATGCTTTCAGCTGCGTTTTGGGTCATTACCCTGTTGGAGAACCCCATACCCTGTGACTCAAAACAAAGTTTTCTGCCACAGGACAGCACATTCACTCTAGAATGCCTCAATAGTCTTGAGATGTCATTGTATTCTGCATAGATTTGATAAGGTAAAGAATATTTATACCGTGTTAGCCAGTAGATAGAAATCTGCTTTCTGTGTCCCTGCTCCTCCACCCCTCCCTACCCGACTCTGCTTTGCGTCACCTGTCATATCCACCAGAGCATATAACACTGTTTTGCCATTTTTTTTTCTGTTCTCTTCTTTCCCCTTCTTTTTTTTTATTTTATTTATTTTTTTTTTTCCTCTATTGCTTATGTATAAATGTATGTGTCTTCAGAATTTGTGTCATTATCAGCCTGAAGAAGAGACCTGAGTCGTCTCGAAAGCTTGCTATGTTTACCATCTTTTCAGTTAGCCATTAAAAGGTACCAACCACTGAGGACGCATAGATTTGAGACATTTTGGGTCAGATGCAGCAAAGCAGCCCCAAAACATAGCCGATTTTCATCCAAATTTCACAGTAGGTACAATGTTTTTTTCTTTGTATACCTAATTTTATTATGTCTGTGAACATAAAGCTGTTATGACTTGCCAAAAAACTCCAGTTTTGTCTCATCTATCCAAAAAAGATTCTTGCAGAAGCTTTGTGGCTTGTTAATATGCATTTAAGCAAATTCTAGTTTTGTTTTTATTATGATTTGCTTTCAACACTGGATTCCTTCTCAGACATCTTCCAAGAAGTTAATTTAGGCAAAGACATGTTGTTCTGGGCTCTTTGAATACCATTTGTATTATTAGTGTCTTCAATTTGTCATAAATTTTCATCCCCATTCAGAGTGGTTGGCTATGGTCCCACTGAACTTAAAATTACAAATAATTGCAACTGTAGTAACAGGAAAATCAAGCTGTTTGGAGATGGTTTTATAGCCTTTAACACGTGTGTCTATAATTTTCCTTCTAATCTCCTGAGAAAATTCTCTCCTTGGAGTACTTTGGTGTATGTTCAGTGTGCTACATATCATGATACTAAATAGCACAGTGACTACTTTTCACCTTTTAAATAAGCACTGACTGATATCAAGTTTACCTGCTAAGCTAATTACAGAAGACACCATTAGTTTAAAGTGTCCCTATGGTTAAATTGTTGTTAATGTTTTCCATCATTTTTATCAAGGCCATTTTCATTATTTTATGTTTATAAATGTTTCTGTTGAACGACAATTCAAAAGCAATGTCTCATTTTATATATATATAAAATCTAATATATAAAGCTGAATGTGTGTATCTGTATGTGTGTATGTGTGTGTGTATGTGTGTATATCCGGGATTGGCATCTACACCGTTGCAACTACAGCCACAAAATTTTGCACAGTCACACGTCTCGACCCCGGGAGCATCATAGGCTATGTTATGAGGCGAAATTTTAACTCTGCGCATTCCAGTTCACTAAACAATTGTGGCCCTATCTACATAATGGGGAAAAAGTGAATGGAAAAATATTGGAGGAAAATCGACAGCTGTCAGCTATAGAGACAAAATTTTGCACAGTCACACGTCTGGACCCTGAGAGTGTCATAGGTTATGTTGTGAGGCGAAATTTTAACCCCGCGCGTTCCAGTTCACTAAACAATTTTGCCCCTATCTACATAATGGGGAAAAAGGGAAAGGAAACGTGTGGGAGGAAAATCGACAGCTGCCAGTTACAGCTACAAAATTTTGCACAGTCACACGTCTTGACCCGGGAGCGTCATAGTCTATGTTGTGAGCCGAAATTTTAACCCTGCGCGTTCCAGTTCACCAAAAAATTTTGCCCCTATCTGCATAATGGGGAAAAAGTGAATGGAAAAGAGTTGGAGCAAAAGCGACAGCTGTCAGCTATAGAGACAAAATTTTGCACAGTCCCACGTCTGGACCCCAGGAGCGTCATAGGCTATGTTGTGAGGTGAAATTTTAACCCCGCGCATTCTAATTCACCAAACAATTTTGCCCCTATCTACATAATGGGGAAAAAGTGACAGTTACCAGTTGACAGTTGTGAATGAGAGGGGCTTAATGATAGCGCCAAAGACTAACAGCACATACCAGCATATATTCACTAAGGTGGGGCCCCAACATGAGATATTCACCACGCACGGGGACATGTATACACACCACATGCACACAAAGAGTAACAGCAAGTGTATAGTCGCTAAGGTGCAGCCCCAACATTGGATACTCACCATGCAACCGAACAAACACACACACCACAAAGAGACACACACAACACAGAGACACACACAACACAGAGACACACACACCCCCCCAAGGGGACACACACACACTCTATAGCGACACATGCACTCACCCCACAGGGACACACACACCACAATGAGACACACATGACACAGACACACACACAACTCAGACCCCCCCATAGGGACACACACACATGCACACCTTATGGGGACACATGCACTCACCCCACAGGGACACACACACCACAAAGAGACACACACACACCACACAGACCCACCCACAGGGACACACACACATACACACCCTATAGGGACACATGCACTCACCCCCCAGGGACACACACCACAAAGAGACACACACAACACAGAGACACACACACCCCACAGAGACACCCCCCCCCACAGGGACACCACACACACATACACACCCTATAGGGACACATGCACTCACCCCACAGGGACACACACCACAAATAGACACACACAACACAGATACACACACACACCACACAGACCCCCCCACAGGGACACACACACATACACACCCTATAGGGACACATGCACTCACCCCACAGGGACACACACAAACACACCACAAAGAGACACACACAACAGAGACACACACCACACAGTTCCCCCCACAGGGACACACACATACACACCCCAGGGACACACACACCACACAGACAGACACAGATGTGCACAAATCACCTCACACAACTCGCCTCACATGTGTGCTATCTTTATTTTCCAAACATAAACATCTGATTAAAAACAGCCAATGTGCAACACATGTGCCATATAGGGAATTAAGGCAGATGTCAGTCACATGAGCTGTCTATTATGTGTATGTGTGAGGTAACATATACTGCCCGGCCAGGGGGAGGGTTTACTGTTGGCTGGAGATTTATTAGGCTGTCTATAGCAATCAATCACACCTCAGCTTCTATTTTCCTACAGGTCATTAATATGATATATTCAAATTCTATTTTGTTATAGCTAACAGCATTTATTTATTAACCAGGGCATAGCCGGGTACTACAGCTAGTATAAAATATAGTTGATATTCAGTAAATTTAAATTACTTTTGTCAGTTTCAAGTTATTTCAAAGACCAATGTGGGTTTATCTTACTTTAACCTGAAGGGTACCAATGATTTTGTCTATATGTGTAACTACTGCTCAGACTTGGCTAGGTTCCAGTAATAGATATCTTTAAAAACACACAATCTAATATATAAAGCTGAGTGTGTGTGTGTATGTATCAAGCCCTGCCCAATCCACATAGCCCCACCCACTCCACAGAGTCACACCCACTCCACAGCCGCATATCCACAAAACCACATCCATCTATAGCCCCGCCTCTTTCATAGTGCTGTCCTCTTTACTGCCCCGCCCCTTTATTGTGATATCACTATAGAATATTATTATTATTATTATTATTATTAATAAGTATTTATATAGCGCTATTAGGATACATGGCGCTTTACAATTTAGAGGGTAGACATAGACAAGTGGTCGAAGACGACGACCACAAACGGCGACAAACGATGACAGATCACAAGTAGTCATATGGGTACAATAGGGCCGGGGATCCTGCCCGCGAGGGCTCACAGTCTAAAGGGGGTGGGGAGGGAGACAGTAGGAGGGGGACAGGTGAGTTGGTGCAGTGGATAGGGTCTCAGTGTGTGTTGTAGGCTTGTAGGAAGAGGTGGGTAATTCTGTGTCATATCATTGCCTGATATAGCTCCACCACCTTTATGGTCCCGTCCCTTCACTATGTATGTATGTATGTCTACTAAAGGAATTCGCACCATCGCACCTACAATCACAACATTTTACACACACCATTTGACTTAGGGTTTGTAGGGGGGCGCGGATTTGGGGGGGGCAGGTTTGGGGGGTGAGTATGCAGGTTTAGGGGCTGCGGGTGCAGCAGGGGTGGCTTTTGGGGAGGTGGTAGTGTGGGTTTAGGGGGGTGGGGTGGTGTGGGTTTGGGGGGGCAGTGTTTCTGGGAGGGGGCAGGTTTGTGTGGGGCATTTTTTTGGGGTGGGAGTGCAGGTTAGCCATTTTTGTGCGGGGGAGTGCAGGTTTGGGGGGGCAGGCTTTTTTTGGGGTTGCAGGGGTGGGTAGGGCAGGTTGGGGGGGAGGTGTGGGAGGGCAGGTTTGATGCATATAGTGGATATACATATACACACACAGACATGCATTCAGCTTATAACTAAGAACAGTTAATTACTATGCCCGGGCAATGCTGGGCCCTACAGCTACTATAAGATAAAAGCTCTCACTTCTGGCGCCAATGTGATGGTGGCGGTGTGAAGAAGCTCTGGGCGCCGGCGGCTACACAGGCAGAACATACGGCTAAGTTTGTGGCATCACTGGGAGTCGTTGGGAGTGAGGAGTCCTACAATCGGTGGTTATGAAGCTCAGGCAGTGAGAGACAAGCCGACAGGAGAGAGAGCAGGAAGATCCAACCCAGACAAGATGGCAATGGTGCAGAGCGGGAGGAGGAAGGGAAAGCACCCATAGAGCTGCAGCAGGAGGGCATGGAGAATGAAAGCCCTGAAAGCCTAGTACACAGAGGAGAGGAGCAGGGGGAAAGCTCAGAGGAGGGCCCCATATCAGATTGTAAAGCACTGGCTAGAGAAGTGTCAAAATACCTGGCTGCAGACCTCAAGCAGGCTGTGACAGAAGTCGTGAGGGACTCACTGGCTGAGTTGCAGGAGATGTCAGCTCAGCATGCTAGCAGAATTGACACAATGGAGCAGAGACTTTCAGATGCTGAAGACAGGCTAATTGTTATGGAGCATGAACTTGCTGCTGCTCAAAAGCAATCATTATGGATGAAAGACAAAATAGAGGATTTCGAGAACAGATCAAGGAGGAGTAATTTCAGAATTGTGGGGTTTCCTGAGTCGATCTGTGAACTAGGATAACCCATACCCTGGGGCTAAAAGAAAAGTGCAAGGTGGAGAGAGCCCACTAAGTGGGCCCACCGAGCTGGAGCAAAGCAAGAACAGGGGAGGTCAACAAGGGAAGAGAAATCAACACTCCGAGACCCATGCAAATTGTCATAAAGTATTTTGAATGTAAAGATAAGGAGAACCTACTCGTCTTTTCAGAGGAAGGAAACACTCCTGTGTTGTTTAGGGGACATAAGGTGCTATTATTTGGTGATTACTCGGCAGAGGTGACCCAAAAACGTAAAGCATTCAGTGAGGTGTGTAGTGTACTGTATAGAAGAAACATCTCGATCTGACTCCTCTACCCGGTAATACTTTTAGAGGGGAGGCTGGCACCTTCAAATACATGAGAAACCCCAAAGAGGCACTACGTTTTTTCACGGTCCACTCTCAAAAAGGGGACGCCCAGTGGGACTGAGTCGTACAGTTATACACAAAGACAAATAAGAAATCCTCCAAGCCCGAACTCAGCATGATGCCCAGGGGCTATGGAAGAAAGCTCCAACCAAGAGGTTGTGAATGGCACTCCAATCCCAAGGGAGCAGAAAGCGTGACCTACGAGCCAGCAGAGAAGAGGACAGCGACAGAAGACAGAAGAAGATTCATCATTCATGGATTGATGAACTGTCTGGCCACAGGCTGGGAGGGCTCAGCTACGCCAACAGAGCAACCCTGAGTATTGAAACCACATAATATGCTGTCTGGACACTTCGACAAAGGATGAACAGGCCCGCATCCCTAATTTCACCCCCCCCCTTTTTTACCTCCCTTCCCATTCCCTTGTCTCCTTTCGCTGCTGAACCTGAGGCAGGAACAATGCCGAGTAACACAGAAGTTCAGCAACAAACTTGAGGGAACCTGTGAAAATAAATGGAAACTCCCCACAAGAAGGGGGGGGGAAGGAGGCGTACAAGGGTGGTGGAGGAGAAGAGTTTCTGTGCCAGGATAAAGGTTGGGTGCTGCAGAAGTATTGTTCTATATAACTGGAACACATAGCTATTCAAATGTATATATTGGTAACAGGCTGTAAGATGGGAGAGTCAGGAGGAGACTCACATTGGAAAAAGAAGTTGACACACAAGTTGAAGGGGAGGTTGTTATTGTTGTTATTTGGGATGTTGCCGACAACTGGTTATTAGGTATTCAAAACTGTGTGTTAAGCAGAGCTCTATTTAATCTTACAGCGCTTTTAAAATGTCTGCATCCAACCCAATCAAGTATATGCATAGAGAAGTGAAATCGAGGCAAAATATCAATGTTGCAATGAAATAATGGTTAGAGGGGTGTCCTGGAACGTGAAGGGCCTGAGGTCACCGGAAAAAATGCTTCAAAGATTGAAGCACCTCAAACGATTACGAGGGGATATGAACATCTTGCAGAAAACACATTTAGCGCAATCCGAACTGTTCCGCATGCACAGAATGTGGGTAGGGGCTGTGTATGGGTCGGGGCAGTAAAAAGAAAGGCAGGGGTACTGGTTTTACTGTACAAATCCTTTGCACACAAGGCTCTGTCATGTAATCAGGATGAATTGGGGAGACACATACACCTAGTGCTGGAAACACAAGGGGTGTGGGTGGGTGGAATTAGAGTATTCACAATGTATAAGGACCAAACTCGTCGCAAAAAAGGTTTCTTAAAAATATTCAGGTCAAAATTTTGGAGGACGAGGACAGGGAGACTTTAATTTAGTCATGTCAGAGGAGAAAGACAGGAAGAAGGGATAGCAGAGACCCACTAAGTCATCTCAGTCAGTGGGACACAGAGAGAGGGCTAGCGTGTTAGAGGACTTCAATCCTGACTTAGCTTTGAGAGATATGTGGAGACTGCAACACCCGGTGGAAAGAGAATTTATGCATTTTTCCCATCCATGACAGCTGGTCTCGCATAGATCTACTCCTGGTGAAAGATATCACAAAGCATTCACTGATCTCAGGGAGACCAGTCCAAGAACACACTGCGGGCAGCTGGCTAAAGCGCTCAACACAGTGAATTCCTAGGTGCATTGCCCCCTGGGAATTATGAATATGCAAATAAAGTCTGTGGAGCCTCGGTTAGGAGTCTCAAACATATGACTAGCCAGATATCCCTCCAGGGAAGAATCAAGCCAAGGGGTGGCTCCTTGCGGAGAACACCATAACCACCATGTTAAGTGGCCCTTTTAGTCAATATCCAGCTCTTTTACAAGCTTAGAGATATGACAAGGGAATACCAAGGCCAGGTATCCATCCACAGACAGCTGTTTCGGGGTGTTGCCCCTCATCAGTGTAGAGTAGGATTCTGGCTAGGTGGAAGCAAGGCCTAGTAGACCAACATCACAAAGCATTCACTGATCTCAGGGAGACAAGCCCAAGAAAACACTGCGGGCAGCTGGCTAAAGCGCTCAACACAGTGAATTCCTAGGCGCATTGCCCCTGGGAATTATGAATATGCAAATAAAGTCTGTGGAGCCTCGGTTAGGAGTCTCAAACAGGTGAAAGATAGTCTGACACAGAGAGTGGAGAATACTGAAATTGGAGATATGGTGATCTCAAACCTAATGGTCCTTGATTTAAGGGACAGATTCACACGGGGCACAGATGTCATTTGGAGATTCCCACACTTCCTATAAAAAGACCAAAACTTCCCAAAACTGTTGAGGGAGTGGTGGACTGAATTCAAAGAAGATAATAAAGGGCAGGAAGGGGATCATAGGTTATTCTGGGAAACAGCCAAAGCAGTCCTTAGAGGAAAAATAATTGTGTATACTATCTCTCAGAGAAGAAAAAAGCACACCCAGTTCCGACAGGCGAGTGAATTAGTCAGGAAGTCATACAAATTCTATTTGGAGACTCAGACTTCTCAGTCAACAGCAGCTTGGAAAGAAGCAAAAGTAGAATTTGATGAATGGACCAGGAAGAAGGAATAGTTCAGGAGGTCACACTGGGAGGCAGAACTCTATAGGTATGGGGACAAGGCGGGGAAGATTTTTGCAAGCCTAGTGAAGAGAAAGCACCCTATCACTCAGATAACAGCAATGAAAACACCTGACAACCATGCCTCGTATAACCCTAGTTAAATTAAATTTTATGCAGAATTGTATAAAGCTAAGCCTTCAGACAAGCTACAGGAGAAGCATTGTTCAGAGGGTACACCTGCTGCTCGTTACAGAGGAGGATTTAGACTGTCTTAATAGGGAAATCATGGTAGAAGAGATCTTGAAGGTGATCTCAGATCTAAACATGCAAAAAGCGCCAGGACCGGATGGATTTGGTAGAGGATTCTACAAGGCACTTAAAGATCAAGTAGTGCTCCATTTACAAAAACTATTTGCAGGCAAAACGATTCCTGACCAAATGAATATGTAGCTTACATTAAACTTCTACCTAAGGGGAATTAGTCATTGGATGTAGCAGCAAGTTACTGCCCTATTTCGCTTATAAACCAGGATTTAAAGAGCATATCGAAAAAAATGGCAGACCGGCTGGCCCTCTTACTCCTAGGGTTAGAGGGGCAACAGCAAGAAGGCTTTGTAAAGAGGAGATCGGAGGTAGGGAATATAAGAAAAAAGATGATGGTGTTGGATGTTGTTAGGTTGGGAGGTGAGGAAAAGGGGGGTAATCCAGCCATGGTCATGCTGGATGCTGAGAAAGCTTTTGACAGTGTCTGCTGGTCATGGCAGGATACGGTATTGTACAAAGTGGGCCTGGGAGATGCTTTTAGGACATTCCTAGGAAATCTTTACAGCAACCCTAGGGCCAGGGTGAAAACTCCAGGCTTTCTTTCAGATGTCATAGAATTAGAGAGGGGGACACGCAAAGGATGCCCTTTATCCCTGCTACTTTTTGACTTAGCTATTGAACCTCTATCTAGATATATTGATGACTGCCAAAGCTTTAGAGGGATAAAAGTGGGGAACGCAAGTCAAACTTTGCTGCGGATGACGTAATATTATACATGGCTGACCAGCAGGGAGATCTTCCAGAACTGATGAAGCATGTAGATGACTTTGGGAAATTCTCAGGTTTTATATTGAATAAAACAAAATGAGAAATTATAGTATTAAGGACCCAGCGGGTCAGGAGGGAGTAGAAAGGGAACAGAGGGACATCCATGGGATCCCTCTAGCAAAAACTTCAGTTAAATATCTGGGAATACAGGTGTGGAGGAGTCACGATACAATTTATAGTTTAAATTATAATCCCCTAATCTTGAAAATTGAAAAGGAGATGGAGAGGTGGAAAGGCCTGCCTTTATCTTTGTTGGAGAGATGCCATCTCACAAAGATGGTAAGCTTTTCGAGACTCCTGTATCCTCTTTAAACAATCCCTTGCTTCTCAAACATACAGATGTTAACAGGATCAACAGAGAGTTCTTAAAATTTCTTTGGAGATGTAGGAGACCAAGAATCAGGGGACGCACATTAATGTATACACGGTTCAGGGGGGTTGGGAGTCCCAAATTTTAATGGATACAATTTGACCTGTATTGCGAGATACATCATAGACTGGCTTAAAAAGACAAGCAGGTATTCAGACTGGAGTCAGAAATGTGTAGCCCATGTGACCTGGTAGCGGTGCTACATTCCTCTAGATCAAATGTTGCCCCTGGGGTAAAAAATTCAGTAATTTACAAAGACACAATGGGGACCTGGAAGGCCATAAGGAAAAAGCTAGGTTTATCCTGGAGGATATCGAAGTATTTGAACCCCTGGTTACACCTGGATTTCAAACTGGGTAGGGACAATGCCCTTTTCAGGAAGTAGAGAGAAAAGGGATCAAGAGCTTCGGGATCTAATGCTGGTATCAGAACGCAGATGGATGAGTGGTGCGGAGGTGCTGGAAAGGTGGCAACTGCGAGAATTCCACATGATACAATATGAACAACTAAAATTCCATATGTTTCAAAAGTTACTGGACATTAGACAGGAATGTGGGAAAAACAAATGGGATGATCTGGTGGAAACAAATGTGGGCTCCATTAATATATCCACTGTATAAAGTTCTTTAAGAGATCAGCTGACTCCCCCAGGCCTGGAGAAGCAATTTAAGAAATGGGAGGCTTAACTGCAAGATGCAGACATGGAAGAGATAATTATTTCTGGGTGAAATGTGGTACAGAAAAACATAGTAAGTGAGAGATGGAGAGACACATATTCTCAGGTAATACACAGAGCCGTAATAGGTTTCAATATCCCTTCAAATGTTCAGAATCAGGATAGGATCCAAGCATGCCCAATATGTGGATGGGAAAAACCTGACATGTTTCATGGATTATAGAGTGCAAGGAGGTGAGGTAGGTTTGGGAGAGAGTGCGGACTCTGACAGAGGTGATATGTGAATGCAAGCTGGGATTAGATCCCAAGGTAAGAGTTCTTCATTCATTGGGTGAACTGGACATCAGGGGAAATCGAGTGAAATTGTTGCAAATGATCGCGTTGGCATCCAAAAGGATAATATTACGGCACTGGTTAAAAAGGAAGATTCGGCCCATATGCGAAAAATATTAGTGAATTGAAAGGAACCCTAATTCTAGACAAGATTGAGGCGGAAGGGATAAGGATAACATGAATTCAAGATTTTTCACAACGTGGAGACGATTCATTGTAACACAACTTTCTGGGGACGAAATTCTATGTCTGGTCGCACCTTTCAGGAACATAGAGTGGTACATTATGGAAGATCTACAAGGAACATTGGAGAGGCTTAAAATCGACAGGATAGGGACATCAGAAAGCTAGACGAGGCAAGAAAAAGGCAACAAAGGAACTTCTCACATACAACAATGACTATTATTTACAGGTTGAACGTGAGCAATTTGTTATCGGGAGGGGGGAGGTGCAGAAGAGGGGAGGGAAGGGGGTGAAATGGAGGAAGCAACGGTACACTGCACATATGGTTGATATCATTATCTTTGCATTGGAATTTTGGATTTATAATGAAACACCTACAGTTAGGGCCAGAAATATTTGGACAGTGACACAAGTTTTGTTATTTTAGCTGTTTACAAAAAACATGTTCAGAAATACAATTATATATATAGTATGGGCTGAAAGTGCACACTCCCAGCTGCAATATGAGTGTTTCCACATCCAAATCGGAGAAAGGGTTTAGGAATCATAGCTCTGTAATGCATAGCCTCCTCTTTTTCAAGGGACCAAAAGTAATTGGACAATGGACTCTAAGGGCTGCAATTAACTCTGAAGGCGTCTCCATCGTTAACCTGTAATCAATGAAGTAGTTAAAAGGTCAGGGGTGGATTCCAGGTGTGTGGTTTTGCATTTGGAAGCTGTTGCTGTGACCAGACAACATGCGGTCAAAGGAACTCTCAATTGAGGTGAAGCAGAACATCCTGAGGCTGAAAAAAAAGAAAAAATCCATCAGAGAGATAGCAGACATGCTTGGAGTAGCAAAATCAACAGTTGGGTACATTCTGAGAAAAAAGGAATTGACTGGTGAGCTTGGGAACTCTAAAAGGCCTGGGCGTCCACGGATGACAACAGTGGTGGATGATCGCCGCATACTTTATTTGGTGAAGAAGAACCCGTTCACAACATCAACTGAAGTCCAGAACACTCTCAGTGAAGTAGGTGTATCTGTCTCTAAGTCAACAGTAAAGAGAAGACTCCATGACAGTAAATACAAAGGGATCACATCTAGATGCAAACCATTCATCAATTCCAAAAATAGACAGGCCAGAGTTAAATTTGCTGAAAAACACCTCAAGAAGCCAGCTCAGTTCTGGAAAAGTATTCTATGGACAGATGAGACAAAGATCAACCTGTACCAGAATGATGGGAAGAAAAAAGTTTGGAGAAGAAAGGGAACGGCACATGATCCAAGGCACACCACATCCTCTGTAAAACATGGTGGAGGCAACGTGATGGCATGGGCATGCATGGCTTTCAATGGCACTGGGTCACTTGTGTTTATTGATGACATAACAGCAGACAAGAGTAGCCGGATGAATTCTGAAGTGTACCGGGATATACTTTCAGTCCAGATTCAGCCAAATGCTGCAAAGTTGATTGGACGGCGCTTCATAGTACAGATGGACAATGACCCCAAGCATACAGCCAAAGCTATCCAGGAGTTCATGAGTGCAAAAAAGTGGAACATTCTGCAATGGCCAAGTCAATCACCAGATCTTAACCCAATTGAGCATGCATTTCACTTGCTCAAATCCAGACTTAAGACGGAAAGACCCACAAACAAGCAAGACCTGAAGGCTGCGGCTGTAAAGGCCTGGCAAAGCATTAAGAAGGAGGAAACCCAGCGTTTGGTGATGTCCATGGGTTCCAGACTTAAGGCAGTGATTGCCTCCAAAGGATTCGCCACAAAATATTGAAAATAAAAATATTTTGTTTGGGTTATGTTTATTTGTCCAATTACTTTTGACCTCCTAAAATGTGGAGTGTTTGTAAAGAAATGTGTACAATTCCTACATTTTCTATCAGATATTTTTGTTCAATCCTTCAAATTAAACGTTACAATCTGCACTTGAATTCTGTTGTAGAGGTTTAATTTCAAATCCAATGTGGTGGCATGCAGAGCCCAACTCGCAAAAATTGTGTCACTGTCCAAATATTTCTGGCCCTAACTGTATGTATACAATTTGTAGTTACCGTATATACTCGTGTATAAGCCGACCCGTGTATAAGCCGACCCCCCTACTTTTGCCCCAAAACCTGGGAAAATCTATTGACTCGCGTATAAGCCGAGGGTGGACTCCAGCACAGGTATACAACCCCCAGCAGTGAGGTATACAGCAGCCTCCCCAGTGGTAGTATACAGCAGCCTCCCCAGTGGTAGTATACAGCAGCAGCCCCAGTGGTAGTATACAGCAGCCCCAGAGGTATATGCAGCCCCAGAGGTATATGCAGCCCCAGAGGTGTATACAGCAGCCCCAATATACAGCAGCCCCAGTGGTATTGCAGCCCCAGTGGTATTGCAGCCCCTATATACAGCAGCCCCAGTGGTATTGCAGCCCCTATATACAGCAGCCCCAGTGGTATTGCAGCCCCAGTGGTGTATACAGCAGCCCCTATATACAGCAGCCCCAGTGGTATTGCAGCCCCTATATACAGCAGCCCCAGTGGTATTGCAGCCCCAGTGGTATTGCAGCCCCTATATACAGCAGCCCCAGTGGTATTGCAGCCCCAGTAATGCAGGGCCCCTATATACAGCAACCCCAGTGGTATTGCAGCCCCTATATACAGCAGCCCCAGTGGTATTGCAGCCCCAGTGGTGTATACAGCAGCCCCTATATACAGCAGCCCCAGTGGTATTGCAGCCCCAGTGGTATTGCAGCCCCTATATACAGCAGCCCCAGTGGTATTGCAGCCCCAGTGGTATTGCAGCCCCTATATACAGCAGCCCCAGTGGTATTGCAGCCCCAGTAATGCAGGGCCCCTATATACAGCAGTCCCAGTGGTAGTATACAGGCAGCCTCAGTAATGCAGGGCACCCCCCTCATGCTCCGGTCTCCTGTAAAGCAAGTTATACTTATCAGTGCCCGCTGCCGTCCGCGCCCGCCGCTGCCGACATCCCGATCCTCCGTCTTCATGCATCTTCTTCCTGTTTCCTGTGCGCGTCGCCGGTAATGACGTCACTGCCTGCGACGCGCACAGAGCAGGAAGAAGATGAATGAAGATGGAGGATCGCATGTCGGCAGCGGCGGGCGCGGACGGCAGCGGGCACTGATAAGTATAACTTGCTTTACAGGTGACCGGAGCATGAGGGGGGGGCCCTGCATTACTGGGGATGCGGGGGCTGCTGTATACCGCTGTATACAGCAGCCCCCGCACTGACTCGCGTATAAGCCGAGGGGGGTACTTTTCAGCCCAATTTTTGGGCTGAAAAACTCGGCTTATACGCGAGTATATACGGTATTTTTCTTTTTTGCATAAGAAAACTTCATTAAAAAAGATTGTTTTAAAAAAACGATAAAAACTCTCAAAGCAGGAAAAAGAAAGCAAATAATAAGATCAAGTCAATTGCAAACTTGCTTATTTTCATGCTAACTAACTATACAAATTTAATAACATAAGAATGTTCCTTTAAGATGTTAAAAATGTAGCTCATGAGCTCTAATAGGATGGGACTATAAATAGCAATTTTATGGTAAAAATGGGAACAGAGAGACTAACAGAACATATGAGAGAGAGCACCCCATAAACTAGGGGTCCCCAACTCCAGGCCTCAAGGGCCGCCAACAGTGCAGGTTTTCAGGATTTCCTTGGTTTTGCACAGGGCTTGGAATCATTACCTGTGCAGATGATCACATTAACACCTGTGCAATACTAAGGAAATCCTGAAAACCTGCACTGTTGGCGGCCCTTGAGGCCTGGAGTTGGGGACCTCTGCCATAAACACTCTGGATTGCTAGCTGAGCATCGTGTGTTAGTCTAGATTGAACTTAATAGGTTGATCGTAAATATAAAGCCGTTTTTACAGTATGTTGGTGCAGGCTTCAGAACTGTGGGCCCTAACTCATGCTAAACATTCAGGTCCTAAAATATGAACATTTTTTATCCTAACTGAAAGACATATATTTAATAATAGTTTACAGTTGTGGTCTAATTACCTTGGTGCAGTGGTATAACCAGATGACTTGACCTTATTGCAGAAAACAAGCGGTTGGTCCTTTACTTTGGTTTGTGGTCCTTCATGGAATAATCAAAATATATAAATTAATTGTTAATTAGATTAAATTAAAGGATTACATTCAAATGAATAGATCTGAGCTGCAGTACCATGTACAGTCAGAACCAAATGTACAATACTGGCAAACAGTGATCAATATACAAAAAAAACCTGTTTCAGAGAGAAAGATCGACAAATCGTTGTGCCCTAAGTGTGTAAACACAATATTACAATCTTTGGTGGGTGCACAATTTTATGCCCTCATCTGATAGAAGACTAATATAGACTTGGATTGTGTATCTTCAGAAATCCATCTGGGATACTTTTCAATAGACAGGGCAGATTGAGGATCTGTACTGTGTTTTTATGATACCTGATGAAGGATATATTGTATCTGAAACGCGTTGTATCTCCTCTATTTTAGCTTATCAAATAAAAAAATTTAAAACATCATCTTTAGATGTGAGTCCTGGGAGCGCTTCTATTCATCGTCTGGATATAAGCAGTGATCAATGGAAATGATGGGAGTTAGACCACCACTGACTAAATATTAACAGCCTATAATATCATGCAAAGGGACACCCACTGATACTTAGTAGCCACACAGACAAATGTGACCATGGAAAGGTAATAAATTAATGAGTTGGAACATACAAACATTTCAATGTAATAAAGAATTATTTACAAAATATGTAGATGTTACAGTCTGTGATTGTGCCTAAAACATAAAAAAGAAGACTGTATGGTTGTCCAAATACCAGTTATCGTC
>JARQOC010000001.1:447652067-447684395 GCA_033576535.1 Allobates femoralis
AAATACGAGAATGGGTGGCGTTTGTTGATATTCCAGCACGTGCGTATTCCTGTCCAGGGCAGGAAGCATTTGGCTAAAATTACTCTTGTACCGTGGATCTAAAAGTGTGGCAACCCAGTAGTCATCTCTAATTTAAATCCTAACAATATGGGCATCATGTTGCAAACAAGAAGGCACTCATGTATTTGACGCATCCATGAGGCCCAATTCCTTGTTGTGTTGGTGATGGGGTAGCAATCGACCTTTCTTCCTTGGTCCTTTCCCAGCAACCTTGGACAACAGAAAGGGGAATATTTTCTTCTTTATCTCCTGACTGTTCTGTGCCCATTACCTCTTCATCCTTGCACTCCTCCATTTCTTCCTCAGTTCCTGACCTTCACTAACAGTTTGTCTGGAACCATGAGCCCCCCAATGTTCATTACTCCACACTGTCATGCCACCCTCTGTGCAACGCCTTTCGCCTTTTCCTCTGGGTCTACCCCCTCATCCCTCAGACAAGTTTGCTCCAGCATGTAGAGGACAAGAATAGTGATGACAACATCATTACGTTAACCATCTTAGTAGTCATTTCAAAACTGCAGAAGGGTGCAAAAGTCCTTGATATGTGCTCACTCTGAAAGCATCATTTGCACCACCTTCAGTTTGATTTGACTCACTCTATGTGTGATGACGTACTGCGCCAGAGCTCGTCGGTGCTGCAACAGCTGCTAATCCATGTGAGTCAGACTTCTGTAGTGATGCAAGATCGATGACCTAGGGGTGCAAATGGCGAGAGTGAGCACACAGCGACTGTGCATTCAGCAGCAGCTCATCAAGGCTGGGATAATGGCATAAGTCTTGCTGTACAAGCAGGATGAACACATGAGCCATGCAAGGCACATGTGTAAATTTGCCCCAGCATAGGGTTGCCATCAGGTTTGCACCATTATTGCACACTGCCTTCCCTGGCTCCAGGTTCATTGGAGACAGCCATTGGTCAAACTCAGCCTGCATAACTGTCCACAACTCTTCAGCTGTGTGGCTGACATCTCCAAGGCATTTTAATTTCAACACTTTCTGAAAGCAGGTGGGGGAATTTCTCTGTGGACTGTTGGAACATTAAGGGAGAGGTTGAAGGTACAGCTGGAGGACCTAAAGGAGGTGGTTGAAATGGCAGATACAGAGGTTTTTTCTGAAGCCTTGGGGATTTCAAGACTTGTGGAGCAGCCCCTTTCTCAACTGGCCCATGGCCACCAGAGTTACCCAGTGTCCAGTCAGTGCAATGTAACACCTCTTGCCGTGTTTGCACTTCCAGATGAAAGTGGTGATTTGCACCATCACACACAAATTTTCTCAAGGAAGAGGTGATATTGCCTGGGACTTGCTGGTGTAGTGCAGGCACAGCTTTCTTAAGTCCCCGTTACACATAGCAAGATTGCTAGCGAGATCGCTGCTACGTCACAGGTTTTGTGACGCAACAGCGACCTCGCCAGCGATCTCGCCATGTTTGACATGTAGCAGCGACCAGGCCCCTGCTGTGACATCGCCAATCGTGTCGGAATGGCCTGGACCATTTTTTGATCGTCGGTTTCCCGCTGGGCAGCATGCATCGGTGTGTTTGACGCCTAACAACAACCTTATTGGCGACTCAGAACTCAGCCACGCAGATCTGAGTCGTCAGACTAGCTGCTGTGTGACAGGGTCCCAACGACCACCGAGGTCCTTATACGGATGGCCATATTGTTGCTGCTTTGTTGAGAGATCTGACTGTTTGACATCGCTCCAGCGACGTTCCAGCGATCCCTACCAGGTCGAATCATTGTCGGGATCGCTGGAACATCGCAAAGTGTAACGGCACCCTTAGAGAAGTAATTCAACTGGGCAACTGGTACTGTGGGACTGCAAGAGCAAACAGCTTTTGGAAACCATTTGTATCCACCAGGTGGAAAGGCAGCATTTCCCTTGCCTACAGATTGGAGATGGTGAAGTTCAAGCTCTTAGCTTTGGGATGTGTAGGAGAAAATAATCTTTAACGTGACCACAAATGGGACTGAGGGATGGCTGCTGTGCTGAGAGAAGTTGGAGTAGGGTGTACATAAAAAACTGTTGTACTTTGAGGGAGGTGCAGGTGGAGATGTTATAGTAGATTCACAAAGAAGTGATGTGCTCATTGTCTGAGATCAGTCAAAAATAGCAGGTGTGTACACTTCTGTAACAGCTGACAGGCTCTCACTCATCCCGACTGTAACAGGTAAACAAGTGCAGGTTCTGCAGCCGGATGTGATATAGTGTGTAACACTTGCCACGATGATGGAAGAGGAAGAAGTAGCAGATAATGTGTTAATGAGTGTATGTGGTGGACAGTGTTTCGGTGAGGCCCGTAGACCTCATTTTAGCACTGTACGTTTGTCACAGTAACTTTGCCAGAGTAACGATGTGACGGTTCATGCATGTAGTAGTCAAATTATTGTTATTTTGTCTCTACTCAATTTTTTTAAACAAAGTTGCCAAATAACGTGCGTTTAGTCATCCTTTCCAGTCTCAAAAAAGACCCAGGCTAGGCAATCCTTACTGCCCCTGCCCCTGGGAAGTGCAGACCCACGACTGCTCCTGTTCACAGTCAGAGTTGTGACTGAGTATGCAGTGCTTGTCGTGGTTGCAGCACTCATTGTCTGTGTAGGAAGCACAATCTAACTTCTCGCTTCCTCCACCTCTCTGCTGAGCTTCCCAGGTGATGATTCTGGGTTGATTCCAAGAGAGATCTCAAACCTCATCATTGTCCTCTCTGTTGTCCCACTCCTCATCCTGACAGTCACCCTGCTTCTCTTTTTGCCCTGAAAGCGCAATACAGTGTGTGTGCTACTCAGGTATTTGAGTCTCATCATCATCACCTCCATCCCCGGGGGTTAGTGTCTGGTGATGAGGGTCTAGATTCTGCTTGACCCTAATTCATCTGTCCCCGGTACCAATGCAAAAAGATTTTGGCCATCGGTGCAAATGCTTTCCTCCTCTTTGAGTCTGTAAATCTTTTGAGCAGACCTCTGATGCCCATGGACTAGAATGTGGACATCTCTGCAAACTTGCCCATCTGTGTTTCCCCACAGTAAGTTGGGTGGTCAGAGAGTTGAGACATGGGGAAAAACATGGATAATTTGGGTGCCACCTCTGAGGACTGTACTGTGTGTGATGTTGAGGTGGAGAAAGAGGAGAAGAGGCCACTTAAATGCAATGCTTGCCATGAACTGTAGCAAAAGCTGCTCTTTCTCAGCCTCATCTACAAGTCATATCACTCCACTGCTCCAAATAAAAAGACTGGATAAGTCAGTTCAGTAACAGAAGTTGTCACTTGGCATTGGATACGATGAGCCCATGTTTGGTCAATACAGTTTTTAGTAACATTAGCAGTAACAACTACCCCACATATACCTTGAACACCAAGCCTATTCCCCCTTACACCATGCCTATTCCCCTTTCTATCACAACCTTTGAATTTTCCACTGTTAATGCACAGCAAATTTAGACAAGACTTGTTTCAGGCCAAAAAAATTGTTATGTGAACACAAGATTTGACAATGATTGTTTGAGGCCAAAAAAGCCTTTTAGGGGAAAGAAATATTTGGTAATCACTTGTTTGAGGTCAAAAAAGCCTTTTAGGGGAAATACAAAGATTTGGCAATCACTTTTTCTATGCAAGAAACAGGTCTTTGGCAACGCACACAGATTTGCAAATGACTTCTTCTAAGCAAAAAATGCCTATGTTCGGATGGATCCTCTAGCCCTCCAATTTTATCTAAAAATAGCATTGAGTAGCTACCTATCTTTCTGTTTACCACAAATGGAGCAGGACAGAGCTGCATGGAGCAGTGGCAGCAGCACTGTCACTAGAAGTAACACTCTCAAAATGTCCGCTTCTTATATCCTGAAGGACATATGATTCGGGCAGCCAATGGCACAAGCCCTTGTGTCTGCAAGTTGTGGATGGTTTATGTGCCCTGAATGGCTGCCAGCCTGGAACATCTGTACAGTAAGTGTCGGGAAAATAAAAATAGATTCTCTGAACTCTCCACAAACCCTCCCCTCATCAAAAATATCCCGCTTGCTATCTCAGGCAGTCATAAGGTAGAAGAAAAGCATCACTGTTACCGCAGTAATGTTTTTTTCTTATATCCAATCCGTTACCAAGCAAAGCCAAGATTGCAGATTTTCAATGAAAATGTTCTTGTTCCCAATCCCAAATCATTCATGTTCGTGCTGAATTTGAAACTGGAAAAATGTTTGGGGAAAGTTCGCTCATCTCTATTCATAAACACCATTAAACAGAGAGAAAAAAATAAAAATGGCAAAATTACGGGTTTTTTTGGTCACTGCAATACAACAAAAAATGGCGTAACAAGCAAACAAAATGTCATATCTATCCCAAAATAGTATCCATGAAAACCTCATCTGCCATGCAAAAAATAAACCACCATTTAGGCTCTAGCGAACAAAAATAAAAAAATTTATGGTTCTCGAAAAATGGAGACTCAATAAAATAAATTTTTTTTTAAGTTCTTATTTTTACTCACCAGTAAAATGATAAAAAAAAAACTGGACAAGCTTGGTATCACCTAATCATACTGCGAGGTCATTTTTAGCACACAATGTATACTGTAAAAACAATTCTCATAAAGCAATGACGGAATCACGTTTCTTTCAGCAAATTCACGGCACTTGGATTTTTTTTCCTGGTTTCCACTACTGCATATGGTAAAATTGGTGGTGTCATTCAAAAGTACACAGAAGAAAACAAGTCCTCATACATTAATATGGACAGAAAAATAAAAATGTTATAGGCTTTGGAAGAAAAAGGAAAAAAAAAAAATGCAAAAACAGAAATTGCCCATGTCAGGAAAGGGTTACAAAGCTTAAAGAGTGTTCAATATACTCCCAGGGGACCTCTGAATGTTGCATGTCTTTTCAAGGCAATTGTAGGCTTTGCAGTAGAGCGACTGGTGAATTGATTTGTTGTGGATTAACATATTTGGAAAAATTCACTGAAGCTGGGACATTTAAGTTTTAAAAGGTTCGCTCATCTCTGAGAGAAAGGTGTCTATGATGTCAGATAAGTTTTGACAAGTTGACCATGAAATACATTTTTGCAAAACTGTATTCTGACTTCTAAAACTGGTTTTCCACAATCACATTTCAGGGCTCCAATGGGATAATATATGTTCCCAGGGACCACAGGTTCTGGAAGGTTAGGCAGCTGCATTGGTTGTGATAGCAGGAAAAGCTCCTTTTCCCATGGAATTTCTGCAATTCCCATTCACATAATTTTGCAGGAATAAGTGATAATTACAGTGGAGAAAATAAGTATTTGATACACTGCCGATTTTGCAAGTTTTCCCACCTACAAAGAATGGAGAGGTCTGTAATTTTTATTGTAGGTACACTTCAACTGTAAGAGACAGAATCTAAAAAAAAAATCCAGTAAATAAAATTGTATGATTTTTGCATAATACATTTACATTTTATTTCCTGTAATAAATATTTGATATAATAGAAAAACAGAACTTAATATTTGGTACTGAAATCTTTGTTTGCAGTTACAGAAGTCAGATGGTTCCTGTAGTTCTTGATCAAATTTGCATACACTGCAGCAAGAATTTTGGCCCACTCCTCCATACAGATATTCTTAAGATTTTCAGGTTTGGGGGCTATCACCAGGCAACATTGAATTTAAGCTTCATCCAACTATTTTCCATTGGATTCAGGTCTGGACACTGACTAGGCAACTCCAAGAACTTCAAATGATTCCTACAGAGCCACTCCTTAGTTGCGCTAGTTGAGTGTTTTAGGTCATGGTCATGCTGGAAGACCAAGCTATGACCCATCTTCAATGCTCTCACTAAGTAAAGGAGGTTGTTGGTCAAAATCTCGCAATACATGATCCCATCCATCCTTCCTTCAATACGGTGCAGCCTTCCTGTCCCCTTTGCAGAAAAGCACCCCAAAAGTATGATGTTTCCACCACCATGCTTCATAGTTCGGATGGTGTTCTTGGGATTGTACTCATCCTTCTTCTTCCTTCAAACAAGCTTAGTGGAGTTGATACCAAAAACTTCTATTTTGTTCTTATCTGATCATACGATCTTCTCCCATGCCTCCTTTGGATCATCCAGATGGTCATTGGCAAACTTCAAAGGGGCCTGGACATATGTTGACATGAACAGTGGGATCTTGCATGCCCTGAAGGATTTTACTCCATTACGGCAGGGGCTGGCTGGTGGACCTTACCCTGGGGGGCAGACTGATTCTTTCAGCCCTGCAATAATTGGGGACCGGGGGAGGGGGGTGCTGCCAGACCCGGCCGGCAGAGGAGTGGGGTGAGGAAAGGGGGGTGCTATCGGACATAGCCGGGCGGAGAGCGGGTGGGGGGGTTGCTGACACTCACCACGCTGCCGGCCGACTGCACCGCTGCGGCTGCAAAGCAACGCCGGCCCATATCATTGAAAAGGGTGGCCCTTAATTAGGGCAATACCACTAGCCTAGGTGACACTTGCCCCCCTGCCACCTGGGCCAGTCCGCCCCTGCATTACGGCATAGTGGATTACTAGCAGTAATCTTTGAGACTGTCGTCCCAGCTTTCTTCAGGTCATTGACAAGGTCCTCCCATCTAGCACTGGGCAGATTCCTGACCTTTCTCAGAATCATCCTTACCCCACGAGGTGAGATCTTGCATGGAGCCCCAGAGCAAGAAATAATAACAGTCATCTTGTGTTTCTTCCATTGTCTAATAATTGCACCAACAGTTGTTGCCTTTTCACCAAGATGAATAATATATAGCAAAAGGAACAAAAGATAAAAAAAAATCACCACAGCAGTTATATGGTCTGTGACCAATGCACTTCAGGAGGATGCAGTGGGCCTTAGTTACATAGGGAAAGGCCAAAAACTGGTGCACAATACATGCAATTCAATCACACTCAACCTCTTTCTCTTGGAGGAGGTGATTACTGGTCTTTATGCACACAGAATGAGGTTCCTATAGGCCACATGTGTCATGCAAAGTGTTCCCAGCCTATTACTTACGCCCTTACTATTAGATTAGGCAGGCTGTTAGGCATTATATCAATGCCCTCAACTAGAATAGACACCCTATATGGCCCAGCTGCACCCTGCAGTATAGAAAAAAATGCCAAAAACACAATACAATACATGAAAATGTGAGGTATTGGCAGGTATTTTGGACCAAAACACATAAGCTTGTAAGCCTCATCAAGGCTCCTCACACTTACGAGTCCTTTCCCTATATAACTAAGGCCCACTGCATCCTGCTCAAGTGTATTGGTCACAGTCTATATAACTGCTGTGGGAGTTTTTTTATCTTATGTTCCTTTTTCTATATATTATTCATGAATTTAGTGGTTAGGAACTCGTAAGCATGAGGAGCTTTGACGAGGCATATGAGCTTACATGTTTTCGTCCAAAATGCCTACAATACGTCACATTTTCATGTATTGTATTGTGGTTTTTTTGGCACTTTTTTTTATAATGCAGGGTGCAGCTGGGCCATATAGAGCATCTATTATTGTTGGAGTGCATTGATATAGTGCCTCACAGCCCGCCTAATCTGCCTGGCATTGAGTGAAGTCCACTTAGGACAGAAACGCGCCTTTTTGTGCCCATATTGGTAATCCTTTACCTGTGCTATAAATTGTATTTTATATGTATAGAATAAATTCTTTGTAGCTTGAATCATTTGAGTGCCGGTCCATCTCTTCCTGGATTCTTGCTGTTGCTTCTGACCATACACTGCCGCGTGTGAGTTGGAAGCACTCCTTTGCGATCAGTTCTATAATTTCAAGGGGTTGTGGCTAGTGATGAGTGAGGGTGCTCAGCACTTCTCGGTCAAGCATCGGAGTGAATATCGTGGGTGCTTGAGCAAAAGCTTGGGTAAACGCGCCATATGTTTCGCAGCTGTTTTTCATTCACTAAACAAACTAGTATTGCCTACCAATCAAAGTAATGCCGTAGCTATGTTGGCTACTGGAATTACTGTGATTGGCCAGCCGCATCGCATCATCAGGTCATGCTTGGCACACTGCAGTTCAGGGAGAGTTGATGTTAGAGGTAAAGCTTAAATTAAAGCAGTCATGTAGGCAGGGTTTTACACACACAAAGGGTGTTTTAACCTGGTTTAATGTAATAAATAAATAATTTTAAAAAACTGCGTTGGCTCCTCCCTATTTTTGATCATCAGACAAGGAAAAGCAGATAGCTGTAGGCTGCATTCCACAGCTGTCTTCTTTACGTTGGCAGGTTATCAAAAATAGAGGGGACCCCAGGACTTTTTTTTCATTATTATGTATTTATAATAAAAAAAAGGATATTTAAAAAAAGGCATGACATCCTCCTATTTTTGATAACCACCCAAGGTAAAGCAGTCAGCTGCAGAATGGAAGGAGCATGGTTATTTGGCCCTACCCAGCCTAAATACACCAGCCTGCAGCCACCCCAGAATTGGCACATTCATTAGTTGTGCTATTTCTGGTACTCAGCTCTTCACAATTGCCCTGCTGCTGCAATTGGGGTAATGTTTTTATTTTAGGGGGGTTGATGTCAGCTGTGTAATGTCAGCTGGCATCAAGCACAGGGATTAGTAATGGAGAGGGGTCTATCAGATGCCCACATTACTAACCGAGTAAGTGTAAAGTAAAAAAAAACACACACAGGAAATATGGAGTATTTGAATAAAGGATCCTACACACTATTCCTCGTTCATCAATTAATTTAAAAAAAAGACATAAAAGTCAGATGTAATCAGTGGTATAGTGGAACTACGACGTCCCCTGAAACTATCCTCCAACCTAAGGAGCCTCGTTGAGAGAACAAGGCTTTATAGGTCAGACCTGGTCTGTGTCAGATCTATAATTTCTCACGCAAGGTGACATCACTGAGTTAGTGAAGTCACCGCGTGTGAGAAATTTCATGTCTGGAGCTGACCAGAAGTGACTTTAGAGTTTACTCCCACTCAGCACCGGAAGCTGAATTTCTCATGCGCTGTAATACTGACGTACTCACCGCTTGTGAGAAATTCCAGGTCTGGCGCAGACCAGGACTGACCCCTGGAGTCACTCCTGATCAGCGCTGTACCCAAAGTTTCTCACACTGTGACATCAGTAACTCAGTGATGTCACCACATGTGATAAATTCCAGGTCTGGTGCTGACCAGGAGTGACCTATGGAGCCTTACTCTCTGAATGAGGATCTGTGGGATTGAGCACATGTTCAGAAGAAGTTGTAAGACCACTACACCAAGAATAACATTGGATCGTCATGGTTTTATTATTTTTTTTCAATAAATTGTCGAACAAGGGATATTGTGAGGGAGTCTTTTTTCCAATAAACTATTTTTACCTGTGTGTGTGTTTTTAACTATACTTACTGGGTTAGTAATGGGGGCATCTAAACCCTTTTCCATTACTAACCCCTGGGTTTAATGCCAGCTGACAATTCACAGCTGATATCACCCCCAAAAATATTACCCCAATTGCCACCACACCAGGCTAATCAGGAAAAACCGGGGCGAAGTGCTATAATAATGGATGCACCAATTTTGGGGCGACTGCAGGCTTGCATATTAGGCTGGGAAAGCCGCTGCTAAGTGCAATGGGTATTTACCTGGCAAATTTTGGTGAGTTTTTAGGCTGGGAAAGGCCAAATAACCATGAACCTTCCAAGCTTAGTATACCAGCCTGCAGATTTCTGCTTTACCTTGGCTGGTTATAAAAATAGGGGAGACCCAACACTGTTTTATTTTACAAACAATTCATTATCTTAAACCAGGCTAAATACTGTTTAGACTGGTTTAAATACATTGAAGCTCATCTCCTCCTGACAGCGGGGCTCTCTATGCTGGCACCAGGTAGCTTCACAATGCTATTAACCTGCATATTAACCTCATATCTTCAGGTTAATAGCATTATTCTACCGGCAGATTCCCTTTAAAGTGAATCTGTCATCATGTTTTCATCCTCTAAACCATAGGTGCAAACAGCTATTTCAAAGGCTAGTTCAGTAATACCTTTGTTATGGTTATTTACTGACAAACCAGAATTTGAATTGACATATAATGAAGGTGCAAATCTGATGGTGGGTTTACACGTCTCGATATCGGCGTCCAACTCCGACCAAAAGTCACGTGGTTCGTGCGTTGGACCCGATATCGTTTGTGCGTTGTATGGTATAAATGTCCAATACGATGCACGAACGATGTCAAACCGATATCGGGGATCGAATGAGCGTGCTCTCCAACGGCTCGATATTGGATGGAGGTTGGAGCCGGATTGTGCTGTGTAAACGCCCAACTACGATGTGCAGTACAACGTCCCCTATTCTCTCCCATGTTAAATGGTCGTTCCTGGGTCGGCCGTACAAGGGGGGCGTAGACATCGTAGAGACGTTGTATGCCGATATCGCGCTGTCTAAATCTCCGATGCGATCTGGGAAATCTTGCCAGAAAGAGCTCGCTCCCGCGCCGTCGTATCCAATATCGGACCGACGTTGGAGCGTGTAAACCCACCATTAAGCCTCCTCTGTTATTCCAGCTCTATAGTAATTAGTTTGAGGGTGAAATCCTGATGACAGGTTCTCTCTAAATTACAAGAAAATGTGCTTATAGTGTATAATTTTCTACTTGCAAAAAAGTGAAATGACTTAAAATATGACTGGTTGAGAAAAACATTATCTTAAAGTCTTAATTTGTAAACTAGCTTATTAACAGATTAAAAAATAAGATAAGTTTGTTATCAAAGAAAGACACTCACTACTTAGCTTACTGCCATTAAATAATATCGAAAAGTATACAGTAAAAGCCATTTCTTTAAGTTTCAAATTGAGCTTGTAAAAGCAATCATGGATTGTCCTGTGGGTAGATAATAAATTGTTTTTCCAGCCGAGCACAGCTGATCTAGTGTCTCTCTCTAATTAAGTGTGATCATTGATCATTTTTTAAGGCCTTTTGTTCATACATAGTTCAATGGCAGGCTTGCTATTCATTTTAAAAGGAAAAAGGTTTTGGTACCCTGGGCTGCATTTTTGTGGTTGGCTGGTGTTGGCACATTTGTATACCTCATTCTATTTTATGTGGAAATGTGACTGAATGACTTGATGTTAATGCCTTAAACTAACTTATTTTTAGATCTAAATTCCATCCTTTTTTAGTCATCTTCATGATATAAAATACAGACTACCACATTTTTCTCACAAATCAAGACATTTACATATACAGCTATTTTTAATTTCTCGTAAGAGCAATAGTATGTTGACACTGCATTTTTGCAACATGTCAGTTCTCCGTCTGGGCTTCTGTCTGAAGCCTTGAAAAATCCGATTCAGGCAGGCCTCCCAATGGGATCATTGAATTTTATGAGGCAGATGGAGTCATTTTATGCTCAGCCTGGCCTAAGTTTCAGCAGTGACCACCTTCTTGAAGCACGCACAAAAATGCAGCCAACCACACTTTTGTACTAGTTTCAAGAAGGCAGACACTCTCAAAATGGAGGTTAGACAGAGTACAAAGTGACTCCATCTGCCTCATATAATTCAATGGTCACACCTGGGGTTCCACTTGAAACCCATTTTTGTAATGTAAAAAATAATACTAAGAAGAAGAATATCAGAACTTTCTCTAAATTTAATGTCACCCATAGCCTGGACAAATCTATTGAAAAATTGAGAAATAAACTGAAATCTGTTTGGGTGCAAAATTAACTAAAATAATGTGGTTGCATAGCTATGCCCTTAAACTAATAGTTTTTTTTTTTAATAGGACCTGTCACTCTCCCCATGGATGTGAATTTAAGCCCAGCACTGAATGCAGCATGTCTGCTCCATTCAGGCAAGGGGTCCCCCATGGCTCTGTGGGGCTGCTACACCGATATATAGGCTTATGAAAACTTACAGTAATTTTCCATTGAGGCGGCCCTTGTGCTGCAGACTGCGCCTCTGTACCGCCCATGTCCTCGTGCCAGTCATGAAATTCTCGCTCTGCGTGTCCCTGTGCTGGTGACACAAGGAGCAGAGCGATGTATTGCTTATCACTGCCCCGGGTTGCTGTCCCGCCTCCTGCTCTGATGCCAGAGCCTTTCCCCACCCTCCTCCATGTTATGCTATGGAGGATTGCGGGGAGAGCCTTTCCCTGCCCTCCTCCATGTTATGCTATGGAGGAGGGCGCAGCACAAGGGCCGCCTCCATGGAAAATTACTGTAAGTTTTCATAAGCCTATATATCGGGGTAGCAGCCCCACAGAGCCATGGGGAACCCCTTGCCTGAATGGAGCAGACATGCTGCATTTAGTTCTGGGCTTAGATTCTAATCCATGGGGGCTGTGACAGGTCCTCTTTAAGTATCTTTTGAGTTTATGATAGTATTCAGTATTTTTAGGTAGGAGTCTATCAGCAATGCACATCTAGAATTGGTAATCTTTGCACACTCTTAATTGCAGTAGTGCTCCAAATATGCCAGATTGCGAGGACATCTCCTGTCCAGCTCACTCACAGTGAGATTTAGGTATGGGCTATGGCAAAGATATTCTTTTGATACTTTGAAGGTATATTGCTGTGCTGAAAGGTGGAATTTGTATAATAATAATAATAATAATATATCTTAGGAGACAATACACATGGCTCCTATACTACCACCAGCAGCTAATGTAGCTGCTTTCAAGACAAGACATTTATTGTTTACTGTATATAAGGGTGGATATATAGAGATACACTACGGTATGGTGCATTTCACATCGATGGAAGAAAGTCCCATTGATCTAAGGAAAGAATACATGGCTAATTCTATAGGTTTTCAATGGGGGAGGTGTGTACTGAGGTAGAAAGTTAGAAATAGACAGAATTAAGACAGTACTTACTCAGGGAAGTGAACACTGTCAATGAGAATTGGAGGAAAACCCCCAATATGCAAATAAAAAAGGTGTAATTGTGCACCAAACTATTGGCCATGCGAAAGGTGGACCATAACAAATTAATTTGCATACAAATAACATTATTTTCCCAGGTACTGTGTGCCAGTAAAAGATACAGTGCTAGAATGACTGATATAGGGGCTAAGCCCCTATAACACCGTATAACCCATTTTATAATGCAAAATTGCCTTTCAGCACACTGAAAAGAAGTTTCTATTAGTAAGTGTAAGCTTTACTTACATAAAGAAAATCCACTTACAAGAAGGCTTATATAACACTAACGTATGGACACTAATTGGCATAGATCGTAGATAAGAGCCATCATGCTTTTAGAGAAAATGGGATGTTTCCCAAACTAGAAATCTGAATAGGATCTCACACAAAACTCATGGATCTCTGCAACTAAGCACATGAATTGTAAAACAGAGTCAATGTATTCCATTCATTATATGGAAACCTGCTCCGGCTGAGATTTATGAAATATTATGTGTGTGGCTGGTAAAGTCTTTCCAGATCTATTGTGCCAAACCCTTTGGAACATTTGATGTCCACAGGCTGCATAGACCTTTCCAACACTGGCTTTCCAAACCTTCTATCTTAATCTCTTCTAAAAGGCAAAGTGATTTTACTTCATGCTTGTTAAATGATCTATGAGGTGAAAACATGGCATCGGCAATAATGTCTTTGTTAAAGTCATTTAGTATGTTACAGTTCATGGACTAATAAAACCGAACACTTATAAAGGAAGGACTAGGATGATAGCTGTTGGGATATGTTCTCTGTGAGGACATGTGCACACATTATGTGCTTACACTACATTTTTCTGTAGCAAAACCCTGATGGCCACTTTAAACGTCCCAACGTCGGTCCGATACTGGATCCAACGACGCGGGAGCGCGCTTTTTCTGGGCAGAATCCCAAGATCGCATAGGAGCTGTCACACAGCGCGATATCGGCAGGCAACGCCACTACGATGTCTACGCCCCCTTGTACGGCCGACCCAGGAACGACCATTTAACATGGGAGAGAATAGGGGAAGTTGTACTCCACATCGTTGTTGGACTGTCACACAGCACGATCCGGCCACAACGCCCATCCAATATCGGGCAGTTGGAGAGCACGCTCATTTGATCCCGGATATCGTTTTGGCATCGTTCGTGCATCGTATTGGAAGTTTAAACCATACAACGCACAAACGATATCGGGGCCAACTCACGAACCACGTGACTTTTTATCGGAGTTGGAAGCCGATATCGGGACGTGTAAAGTGGCCATAATGCTGCATATAAAAAATATTTTTTGCATGCGTTTTTTAAATGTTTTTACTTGCTAGTGCATCTCAATGAATTAGAATATCATCAAAAATCAATGTAATATTGACATTTTCAGGGCGTTTCTAGGAGCCCCGAAACACGTTGACTAATAAATCAATATTATATTCACCCTTTGATGTCCTGTGGAATATGGCAGCGTGGTTTTTAACCCTTCATCTTCCCTACTTTAATTTTCTGAGATAATAAAGTTTGGGCTTTCATTGGCTGTAAGCTATAAGCATCAACATTTACAGAAATAAACACTTGAAATAGATCACTCTGTTTGTTATGACTCTATATACGGTAATAAATGTGTTTCACTTTATGTATTGACTTACTGAAATAAATGGCCTTTGTGATGATATTCTAATTTTTTGGGATGCACTAGTATGTTTTCTTCCCATTCATTTAAGTGAAAAATGGTGGAAAAAAGTGTAAAATATTGCCATGCAGCAGATTTAAAAATTGCTTTTATGGATCAAATTCGCAAGGAAAATATAAGAAACACGTGCAGAAGATTTTAGAAATCTCATTAACTTTGCTGGTACTGTAAAAGGCTGTGTTGTTTTCCCCAGGCAAAAACACGCTGAAAAAATATGGCAGACATGCAAAGTGTGCACAAGTACTAAGGTTTTCTATTGTAAGTCTTTATATAACATGTATAAAGGACTTGCACTCAACATTATTTTGGGTAAGTGCCCATGACCAGGTTTCCTGACATTCTGGACGCAGCGTATTTTCTCATGTTGGGATACTAGTGTTCTCTGCGGAAGAGCACAACGTCTATGCCCATGGTCAGGATCATGGGAGCAGCGTATTTTCAGTGTGTTCTCCTGTCAAGTAAACTCGTGTCTCCATAATCATAAATTGACTTGTTGCAGCTTGGGAAGCCACGCCGAATGTCAGATTATGCTGCAGAATAAAGAAGCACAGTGAACATGGGATTTCTATAAATCCATCCAGTGTGCTGGTACTGTACAACGAAGCATTTTGGACACAGCATAAATACACTGTGCTCAAATTGCTGTTAATCCTGATCGTGGGCGCTCATCATTAGTGTCGTTTGTGGCATTTTCATAGCCATTTTTAAATCTACTTTTCTTTTTTGGTGAAAAATGCCGTATGGACCCTTTATATCAAGTTATTAAAAAGACTTCAGACCATCAGATTGTTCCAATGGATTGAGCATGTTCCACTGTACTCTGAGTGATACTCTTTCAAATAATCTGATGGTCTGAGTTGACATCTCCTATCATTGTACAAATAGTAGCGTGCCGGGTTATATTATATTACTTGAGATTTACTTTTCCCTGAGCACCTCCCCTTAAAGGGGTTTGAGCCAGACCTTCTTCTCTTATATTAAAACTAGATGGCGGCCCGATTCTAAAGAATCGGGTAGTCTAGAATCCATATATAGTTTATTTACTAATAGTTAGGGGAGTGCGGTGAAATAAATTGTGTGTATACAGGTGGCTCAGTGGGTAGCAGAGTATACGGTGGCTCAGTGGTTAGCACTGTATATGGTGGCTCAGTGGTTAGCACTGTATATGGTGGCTCAGTGGTTAGCACTGTATATGGTGGCTCAGTGGTTAGCACTGTATATGGTGGCTCAGTGGTTAGCACTGTATATGGTGGTTCAGTGGTTAGCACTGTATATGGTGGCTCAGTGGTTAGCACTGTATATGGTGGCTCAGTGGTTAGCACTGTATACGGTGGCTCAGTGGTTAGCACTGTATATGGTGGCTCAGTGGTTGGCACTGTATATGGTGGCTCAGTGGATTAGCACTGTATACGGTGGCTCAGTGGTTAGTCACTGTATATGGTGGCTCTAGTGGTTAGCCACTGTATATGGTGGCTCAGTGGTTAGCCACTGTTATAGGTGGCTCAGTGGTTAGCACTGTATGGTGGCTCAGTGGTTAGCACTGTATATGGTGGCTCAGTGGTTGCACTGTATGGTGGCTCAGTGGTTAGCACTGTATATGTGGTCAGTGGTTAGCACTGTATGGTGGCTCAGTGGTTAGCACTGTATATGGTGGCTCAGTGGTTAGCACTGTATATGGTGGCTCAGTGGTTAGCACTGTATATGGTGGCTCAGTGGTTAGCACTGTATATGGTCAGGTTACACTGTAGGTGGCTGTGTTAGCACTGTATATGGTGGCTCAGTGGTTAGCACTGTATGGTGGTCAGTGGTTAGCACTGTATATGGTGGCTCAGTGGTTAGCACTGTATATGGTGGCTCAGTGGTTAGCACTGTATTGGTGGCTCAGTGGTTAGCACTGTATATGGTGGGCTCAGTGGTTAGACTGTATATGGTGGCTCAGTGGTTAGCACTGTATGGTGGCCTCAGTGGTTAGCCTGTATATATGTGGCATCAGTGGTTAGCACTGTATATGTGGCTCAGTGGTTAGCACTGTATGGTGGCTCAGTGGTTAGCACTGTATATGGTGGCTCAGTGGTTAGCACTGTTATGGTGGCTCAGTGGTTGCACTGTATATGGTGGCTCAGTGGTTAGCACTTATACGGTGGCTCAGTGGTTAGCACTGTATATGGTGCCGTTCGTGGTCGTGTAGCACTGTATATGGTGGCTCAGTGGTTAGCACTGTATGGTGGCTCAGTGGTTAGCACTGTATATGGTGGCTCAGTGGTTAGCACTGTATATGGTGGCTCAGTGGTTAGCACTGTATGTGGCTCAGTGGTTAGCACTGTAATGGTGGCTCAGTGGTTAGCACTGTATATGGTGGCTCAGTGGTTAGCACTGTATATGTGGCTCAGTGGTTAGCACTGTATATGGTGGCTCAGTGGTTAGCACTGTATATGTGGCTCGTGGTTGCATGTATGGTGGCTATGTTAGCACTGTGGTATGGTAGCTGTAGTGGTCAGTGGTTAGCACTGTATAGGGTGGCTCAGTGGTTACCACTGTATGGAGGCTCAGTGGTTAGCACTGTGTGGTGGCTCAGTGGTTAGCAGTGTATATGGTGGCTCAGTGGTTAGCACTGTATATGGTGGCTCAGTGGTTAGCACTGTATGGTGGCTCAGTGGTTAGCACTGTACGGCGGCTCAGTGGTTAGCACTGTATACGGTGGCTCAGTGGTTAGCACTGTATATGGTGGCTCAGTGGTTAGCACTGTATGGTGGCTCAGTGGTTAGCACTGTACGGCGGCTCAGTGGTTAGCACTGTATACGGTGGCTCAGTGGTTAGCACTGTATACGGTGGCTCAGTGGTTAGCACTATATGGTGGCTCAGTGGTTAGCACTGTATATGGTGGCTCAGTGGTTAGCACTGTATATGGTGGCTCAGTGGTTAGCACTGTATATGGTGGCTCAGTGGTTAGCACTGTATATGGTGGCTCAGTGGTTGCCACTGTATACGGCGGCTCTGTGGTCAGCAGAGGACGGCGGCTGTGTGGTCAGCAGAGGACGGCGGCTCTGTGGTCAGCGCAGGAAGGAGGCAGAGTGGTCAGCGCAGGAAGGAGGCAGAGTGGTCAGCGCAGGACGGCGGCTCTGTGGTCAGCAGAGGACGGCGGCTCTGTGGTCAGCAGAGGACGGGGGCTCTGTGGTCAGCAGAGGATGGGGGTCTGTGGTCAGCAGTGGACGGCGGCTCTGTGGTCAGCAGAGGACGGCGGCTCTGTGGTCAGCAGAGGACGGGGGCTCTGTGGTCAGCAGAGGACGGGGCTCTGTGGTCAGAGAGGACGGGGGCTCTGTGGTCAGCAGAGGACGGGGGCTCTGTGGTCAGCAGAGGACGACGGGTCTGTGGTCAGCAGAGGACGGCGGCTCTGTGGTCAGCAGAGGACGGCGGGTCTGTGGTCAGCAGAGGACGGGGGTCTGTGGTCAGCAGAGGACGGCGGCTCTGTGGTCAGCAGAGGACGGCGGCTCTGTGGTCAGCAGAGGACGGCGGCCCTGTGGTCAGCAGAGGACGGCGGCTCTGTGGTCAGCAGAGGACGGCGGCTTGTGGTCAGCAGAGGACGGCGGCTCTGTGGTCAGCAGGAAGGAGGCGCTGTGGTCAGCACGAAGGACGGCGGTGGTCAGCGAGGACGGGGCTCTGTGGTCAGCAGAGGACGGCGGCTCTGTGGTCAGCAGAGGACGGGGCTCTGTGGTCAGCAGAGGACGGGGCTCTGTGGTCAGCAGAGGAGACGGGGTCTGTGGTCAGCAGAGGACGGCGGTCTGTGGTCAGCAGAGGACGGCGGGTCTGTGGTCAGCAGAGGACGGCGGGTCTGTGGTCAGCAGAGGAACGGACGGCTCTGTGGTCAGCAGAGGACGGCGGCTCTGTGGTCAGCAGAGGACGGCGGCTCTGTGGTCAGCAGAGGACGGCGGGTCTGTGGTCAGCAGAGGACGGCGGGCTCTGTGGTCAGCAAGGAAGGGGCTCTGTGGTCAGCAGGGACGCAGAGGGCTCTGTGGTCAGCAGAGGACGGCAGGTCTGTGGTCAGCAGAGGACGGCGGGTCTGTGGTCAGCAGAGGACGGTCGGGTCTGTGGTCAGCAGAGGACGGCGGCTCTGTGGTCAGCAGAGGACGGCGGCTCTGTGGTCAGCAGAGGACGCGGTCTGTGGTCAGCAGAGGACGGCGGTCTGTGGTCAGCAGAGGACGGCGGCTCTGTGGTCAGCAAGGACGGGCGGGCTCTGTGGTCAGCAGAGGGGACAGCGGCGCTCTGTGGTCAGCAGAGGACGGCGGCTCTGTGGTCAGCAGAGGACGGCGGCTCTGTGGTCAGCAGAGGACGGCGGCTCTGTGGTCAGCAGAGGACGGCGGCTCTGTGGTCAGCAGAGGACGGGGCTCTGTGGTCAGCAGAGGACGGCGGCTCTGTGGTCAGCAGAGGACGGCGGCTCTGTGGTGAGCAGAGGACGGCGGCTCTGTGGTCAGCAGAGGAGAGGGGCTCTGTGGTGCGAGCGTTGGTCAGCAGAGGAGGGCTCTGTGGTCAGCAGAGGACGGCGGCTCTGTGGTCAGCAGAGGACGGCGGGTCTGTGGTCAGCAGAGGACGGCGGTCTGTGGTCAGCAGAGGACGGCGGCTCTGTGGTCAGCAGAGGACGGCGGCTCTGTGGTCAGCAGAGGACGGCGGCTCTGTGGTCAGCAGAGGAGGAGGCTCTGTGGTCAGCAGAGGAAGGAGGCTCTGTGGTCGAGTGGCAGCAGAGGACGTGGCTCTGTGGTCAGCAGAGGACGGCAGCTCTGTGGTCAGCAGAGGACGGTGGGTCTGTGGTCAGCAGGAGAGCTGTGTCCAGGGACGGGTCTGTGGTCAGCAGAGGACGGCGGGTCTGTGGTCAGCAGAGGACGGGGCTCTGGTGGTCAGCTAGAGGACGGCGGCTCTGTGGTCAGCAGAGGACGGGGCTCTGGTAGGGTAGCGGTCTAGTGCAGAGGACGGCGGCTCTGTGGTCAGCAGAGGACGGCGGCTCTGTGGTCAGCAGAGGACGGCGGCTCTGTGGTCAGCAGAGGACGGGCTCTGTGGTCAGCAGAGGAGGCGCTCTGTGGTCAGCAGAGGACGGCGGCTCTGTGGTCAGCAAAGGAAGGAGGCTCTGTGGTCGAGTGTGTTCAGCGCAGGAAGGAGGCTCTGTGGTCAGCAGAGGACGGCAGCTCTGTGGTCAGCAGAGGACGGCGGGTCTGTGGTCAGCAGAGGACGGCGGGTCTGTGGTCAGCAGAGGACGGCGGCTCTGTGGTCAGCAGAGGACGGCGGCTCTGTGGTCAGCAGAGGACGGCGGCTCTGTGGTCAGCAGAGGACGGCGGGTCTGTGGTCAGCAGAGGAAGGAGGCTCTGTGGTCGAGTGGTCAGCGCAGGAAGGAGGCTCTGTGGTCAGCAGAGGACGGCAGCTCTGTGGTCAGCAGAGGACGGCGGGTCTGTGGTCAGCAGAGGACGGCGGGTCTGTGGTCAGCAGAGGACGGCGGGTCTGTGGTCAGCAGAGGACGGCGGGTCTGTGGTCAGCAGAGGACGGCGGCTCTGTGGTCAGCAGAGGACGGCGGGTCTGTGGTCAGCAGAGGATGGCGGGTCTGTGGTCAGCAGAGGATGGCGGGTCTGTGGTCAGCGAAGGAAGGAGGCTCTGTGGTCGAGTGGTCAGCGCAGGAAGGAGGCTCTGTGGTCAGCAGAGGACGGCAGCTCTGTGGTCAGCGGAGGCTAGGTGGGCGGAGCCATGGCGGGAGTCCCGCGAGGTGGGCGGAGCCAAGGCGGGAGTCTCGCGAGGTGGGCGGAGCCAAGGCGGGGGTTTTGCGAGGTGGGCGGAGCCAAGGCGGGAGTCCCGCGGGGTGGGCGGAGCCATGGCGGGAGCCCCGCGATGTGGGCGGAGCCGTGGCGGGAGCCCCCGCGATGTGGGCGGAGCCATGGCGGGAGCGGTGCAGCGGGATGGCGGCGGGGTAAGTATACTGGAGTGTGTGTGTGTGTGTGTGTGGTGTGTGTTTGTGTGGGTGTGTGAGTGTGTGTGTGTGATGTGGTTGGGATGGTGTGTGTGTGTTTGGGAGGACTGTAGTGAGAGGCTGTGTGTGTGTTTGATGAGACAGTAGTGAGGGGCGAGCGGAACGTTGAAACGCCGGTGCCTGTAGCTGCACGGAAAGTTCCGTGCGGCTACACTGCACTGTGACGTCAGCAGCATGGTCGGAGGCCGTCACGGAAGTAACCCTTCGGGTTCTCCGGAAGTGGCCTTCGGCTTTTATATAATAGAAGACTTCATGCACAACATATATTAGAGTGTTTCAAGGCATTCTTCAGGTATCACATTCTTTACATATGGGCACATGAAGAAGAAGGCATATCATTTAAGATCAAGGAGTTTATACATTAAATACTCTAGCTGTGATAATTGACGATTCTGGTCATTATTCCAATACTAGTCCAGGTAGACAGGGGTAGTTTTTATTACATCTGATGCCAAATGCTAATGTTTGCATCAAACTGCTCAAACGTTGAGTCTGCAAAAAAGGGCCCCACCCTCCCAATGACAATCACTACAACGGGGTTTTCCTAGCCCCTGTAGCTTGGGACACCTGTCCCAGTGATCAGTTGGGTACCCAGGTGTGGGACATACTTTTATCATATATCACCTACCGTTTGTTTTTGGCTTGTCCTGCTTCTTAGGAAATTCATATCGTAAAGGAGAAGTCAATGTAAGAGGATCACTAAAGAAGAAAAGAAGAATTATATTTTACCAAATACTAGAACAAAGCCTTTCAGTTTGAGTGTCGACAAGACAAAATCATTGGCCGGACAAGGTGATCTGGATAAATGACTTTTCACCAATCATTTATACATTTATAGATATATAAGCTTTTTAGTTTCATTGGTAAAAGTGGTATATTTTGTGTAAGAGTGGTTTACAGATCTTAAATATAAATTATATGGCCAATAGCACTGTTCAGTTAACCCCTTCATCCCTGAGCGATTTTCCGTTTACCGTTTTTTGTTTTCCCTCCCCTTCTTCAAAAAGACATAACTGTTTTATCTTTTCATCAATATAGACATATCAGGGCTTGTTTTATGCGGGATAAGTTGTAGTTTTGAATGACATTATTTACTTTAAGATATAGAGTACTGGAAAGCAGGAAAAAAAGGGCCCAAGGGCCCACCGTTCAGCAAATACCTGTTAGCTGTTATATCCATTATAGTGGCAGCTCCTGCACATCTGCTATGCATATAACTGGGATGTATAATTACAATAGTTTGTATTAAAGGGAATCTTTGGTGAAAACAAGTTATCAGTGATCCACAGATTAGGTAGGTGATGACATTTATTGGTGGCTCATTCATATTACCATGCAGTCACCATAACTGCGATGTACAATTACTGTAATCTGCATTAAAGGGATTCTTTGGTGAAAACAAATTATCAGTGATCCACAGATTAGGTAAGTGATAACATTTATTGGTGGCTCATTCATATCACCATGCAGTCACCATAGCTGCGATGTACAATTAATGTAACCTTCATTAAAGGGAATCTTTGGTGAAAACAAGTTATCAGTGATCCACAGGTTAGGTAGGTGATAACATTTATTGGTGGCTCATTCATATCACCATGCAGTCACCATAGCTGCGATGTACAATTAATGTAACCTGCATTAAAGGGATTCTTTGGTGAAAACAAGTTATCAGCGATCCGCAGGTTTGGTAGATGATCACTTATATATTGGTGGAATCCAACCAATTGAAACCGCAGCGTCAGAAAAAAGTGGAACTTTTATCCCCATTATAAAATGCAGCGGCCGGTAATGATGTGTCCATGGCTCCATTCATCATCAACATTGGGGCTTCCAGAAAAAGCCAAATACAGTGCTCACAGCCACTCAGGGAATGAACAGATTACTGGTCACGTTCTGTGTAACCCTATTTTTGGTATTATCATGAATGAGTGATTTAACCAACTTGGTCTGACTAAGCACTTTATGGTTCATGAGGGCTGTAATGCACAAATGATATTTGATATACTTGTACTGTAGTAGCATTGTTTACAAGTGTATGCCTGATTGTCCAATACATCATATGACTATGCTGGTTTGCACTTTTATGTAATTATATCATGTATACCCAAAGTTTGGTCGTTGTACAGACCTGTCTGTCCCATACAGTACCTGAAATGTTTGGTCTGTAACTATTTGTACACTTGTCCTGGTTTTTTTGTGTTCAACTGGTGTTAAATAAAAATGATAAGCACTGGCATTTACTAGTTGAACTCTATTATTTTTGAAGGGTACTTTTAAGTATGCTTATGGCTCTTTTTCTCTCGTTTATTATAATTGCACTGAGCCGCATCTTTTGACTAATGATGTCTATTTTAATTATTTGGACTCTATGTATTCTGATGTACAATTACTGTAGTTTGCATTAAAGGGATTCTTTGGTGAAAACATGTTATCAGTGATCCATAGGTTCAGAAGGTGATAACTTATTTATTGGTGGAATCCGACCAGTGGCACCATCTGGAGAAAGTGGCACTTTTATCCCTATTATAAAATACAGCGGCCGGTAATGATGTGACCATGGCTCCATTATTCATCATCATTGGGGCTTCCAGAAAAAGCCAAACACAGCGCTCACATCCACTGAGGGAGTGTACAGATCTGTGGTCGAGCTGTACATGAGCTCCAGTCTAATGGGGAGAAAACAGACCTATGACTAAGGACCGTCTTTAAGTACGCTGATTTTGATATGTGCATTTTAATGCTTTTTTCTAATATAATGATTTTTTAAGGATCTACATCTCAGGATTCTGTACTAGATGTTTTGCTATTTTTTTGGGGACATAATGGTGATTATAGTTGCATATTCAGCAGTCGAACCACTCAGCAATTAATAACTTACCACTTATTCTTAGGCTTTAGGCACACCTTGAATATTTGGTTAGATTTTTACCGCAGTATTTGTAAGCCAAAGCCAGTAGTGGAGCAATCAGAGGTAATGTTTTCTACATTTTTTTACCCACTCCTGGTTTTGACATATGCTGGTTTCACACTACCGGTTTTTATTTCAAATTAGGCAAGATCAGGTTTTTCAGCAAAAATCTGATCCTTTCAGTATGCTGATTTTCGCCCATTCACTCTAATGTCGTTAGTAACAACCTTAAGCAGCAGATGATACCTGACACGATTAGAGTAAATGGGCAAAAAAATGGTTCCTGAAAGGATCAGGTTTTTGCTGAAAAACCTGATCTTGCCTGATTTTAAAAAACCTGTAGTTTGAAACCAGCCTTACAAATTCTGAGGTAAAAATCTCACCAAATATTTAACGTGTGCACATGATCTTAGAAGAGATGATTACTTGCTGTCTCCAGAGAACTTCTGTAAGTGCATCTCTGCTGTTGTGTAATAGTCACAGGACAGAAGGGGTTAAACATCTAAATATTTAATATCTATTTGAAATAAAGAATTTTCCCCTTATTGATATCAGAAAAAACAAATGACCCACCGCAATCCACAAGACCAATAATAGCACATAAAAGGGAGAAATACCACCACAACATGATCAGAGCACAGATTACCACCATATACTGACTGAATAATGCCACATACAAGGCACAAAAACTGCCACACCATGACCAGAACACATAGTACCACTACGTAGTGATCAAACAATACCACGTACAAGGTATAAATACTGCCACACCATAACAAGGCCACATATTTCCACCACATAGTGACCGAATAATACCACATACAAGGGACGAATACCGCCACACCATTACTAGAGCATATATTGCCACCACATACTGATTAATAATACTGCAAAAATGAAAATGTTAAAAAGCTCTGGATATTGGATCAGTGTACAGGTGCTACAGCGATTATCAGGAACATTATACACAGGAGCTCTGTATACAGTGTCTAGTGTACAGGTAATACAGTGATCACCGGTGACATTATATATAGGAGCTCAGTATATAGAGTCAGTATACAGGTAATACAGTGATCACCAGTGACATTATACACAGGAGCTCTGCATATAGCTTCAGCACACAGGTGAAACAGTGATCACCTGTGACATTATACAGTCTGTACTCGAGGTATAGAAAACAAAGAAGGGTGTCTGAACCGCACTCCCATCTTGTCAAATTCAATCAAAGTATTTATGATGGTGATTTTTTGAGGGTATAAGCCGGTCGCCTTCTTAAGGAAACAAATCATAGATGATCACCATCATAAATCCTTGCATTCGATTGAATTTGTCTAGACCGAAGCGCAGTTCAGACACCCTTCTTTATTTTTTATACCTCGTGTTCTGATTCTGGGGGAATGGCTGCATAACATCATTAGGATTAATATCCATATGTTGATCAGTTTGATTGTGACTTCCACAACCATTTAAAGGTGAGCAAAACCTCGAATTTTGTTGTTCATCTGTATGCACAGGTATACCCTATTTTGCGCCTCTTCTGTTCCAGATTAATTACTCGATTATACAGTCTGTGGTGGTCCCAGCATCTCCTATGTGATGTATATACAGCTGTCTTAGTGTCTCCTGTGTGATGTATAAACAGCAGTCTTAGTGACTCCTTTGTGATTTATATAGCAAACTCTCAGTGTATCCTATATGATGTATATACAGCAGTCCCAGTGTCTCCTATGTAATGTATATACAGCAGTCTGTGTCTCCTCCTGTGATGTATTTCCAGCAGCCTCAGTGTCTCCTATGCCATGTATTTCCAGCAGTCTAAGTCTTCTATGTTATGTATGTACAGCAGTGTCAGTGTCTCTTAAGTGATGTATATACAGCCATCTCAGCATCTCCTATGTGATGTATGTACAGCAGTCTCAGCATCTATGTGCTATATCTACAGCAAACTCAGTGTCTACTTTGATGTATATACAGGAGTCCCAGTGTCTCCAGTAATTTATATACAAATGTCCCAGTGTCTCCTATGTGATGTATATACAACAGTCTCAATGTCTCCTATGTGATGTATATACAGCACTCCCAGCATCTCTTATGTGATGTACAGTATAAGCTTTACAAAACCTATTATCAGAAAGAGTTGGCTGCACTTTGGACTGATGCAAACCTGGAAAAGCAGTTGTGAAAACCCACATGATCAATATCACCTAACCTCACAGCCGCCACAGCAGTTCCAGCCACCAATGTGGGGATGAGTTAATGAATTGTTTGACCAAATATAGCAGGGTAACTTTCAAGCTGATAATTTTATGCGTCCCCGAATGATGCTAGAAATTTTCAAATGGCCCCCGACAGAACAAAGGACCCCACCCCTGACATAGAGTCATTGCTTTGTGGCAATCTGATATAACTTATGAGTAGGAAAAGGGCTGTGGCTATGCAATATGGGAAGGCACTACATAAAAGAGAGGCATACTCAAAACAGGTATTTGTACAATATTATGATGAGAAGAGTACAGTAAGTTGAAAGAAACCTCAGGAGACCTTTGATGGCTGCTAGTAAGAAATTTGTTGATAAATAATCCTAGTCCAAGGTGGGGGCGAAAGTGTGACATTTGTTGGTCACAATAGCAAGAGCTCAGGAAGATGCTCCATATGTAGTGGCACTAAGATCTTCATCAGGTACTTTGTTCACTGATATAGAGGGCATTCTGAAGATTTTTCATGAATTTTATAACACCGTATATAAAACTAAACAACAATTTTCAGAAAGAGCTCAGTGGTGTAACTTGAAGTGCTTGAGCCCATGCAAATTCTTTGAAAGGGTCCACAACTATTGTAATATGGTAATAAGTCTTTTCACATGGGCTAAACTGTCCTTTTGGGCATCCCTAGGCTCTAGGACAAAGAGTGCAACTGGAACCTGTGCTACTGCTACAGTTAAACCCCTGTCAGGGGTTGTCCATCTTTGAGGACAATGTTTGCTATTGGGTTTCTTTAAAAATGTTCCACCTTTTTGCTTTTATGGGCTCTTTTTTTTATTAAACATACAATTTTAATGTGGTCTGATGCCATAGATCAGTGGAGAGGAGTTAAGAAAAGAGGGATAAAAGAGTTAAAAGAACACTCCCACTAACTTTCTATACAGTAAATATGTGTGTACATATATGTAATGTAGTAATGAGTGCGATAATATATATAATATACCAACCGCTGCTTTCTACAGAGCTGCTTGTCAGTGACTTCACCGCAATTCTGAAAGTTTATGGAGCCTTGTGAGATAAAAGAGAGGTTTGTAAAAGAGACGTCCAGGTCCACACTGTGCTCTGCGTGACCTGGCCAGACGTCATAGAGAGGCGGAAAAGAACAGCACTAGACACAGGAAAATATGGCGGTAGGTGAGCATATTAATACACCAAAACTACATGCATGTACACCCATAGTTACTGTATAAAAAAAGTTAGTATCACTTTAACGCCTTCATGCCTTGGCCATTTTCTATTTTTTAGCTTTTTTTTTTAATTTTTCTCCTTTTGCTAAGAGCATAACTTTTTTTACATTACTATTAATATGAGGGCTATTTTTTTACAGGACGAGTGGTTGTTTTGAATGACACCATTACTTTTACTATATAGAGAGTACTGCAAAGAAGGAAAAAATTCCAAGTGAATTGAAATTGCAAAATAAGTGCAATTCCACAAATGTTGTTTTATTTTATTATTTAGTTACCATGTTCCCTATATAGTAAAAATGACCTGGCCATTATGATTTTCCAGGGCAGTATGAGTACATAAATGCCAAACATGTACAGTTTTGTTTTAATTTACTGGTAAGTGGTGAAAAAAATTCAAACAAAGAAAATAAAATTTCGCTTGTGCCGCCATTTTCCGTGACTTGTAACATTTTCATTTTTCGGCTTCTGGGTCCATGCGATGGCTTATTTTTTGTGCCTGAGCTGATGTTTTAACTGATACCAATTTAGGATAGATACGATATTTTAATTGCATCATATTGCAATTTATTGCAATGCTGCAGCAAACAAAAAAAACTTAATTTTGTGATTTAGATTTTTTCTTGTTATTTACAAATCAGATTAATTTATTTTAATTTTGATACATCAGACATGTCTGAACGCAGCAATACCGAACACGTATCTTTTTTTAATAGATTTATTTTTCATGGGAAATAGGTGGGTAATTTAAATTTTTTTTATTATGGTATTTTTTTCAGATTTGTAAAAACTTTTAATTTTACTTTTTACTGTATTTAGTAGTCCTCTTAGGGAACTCGAAGCTAAGATCATCTGATCGCCCGTGCTATGCATAGCCGTATACAAACACTTCTCTGTATAGCAGAAATCACAATCTCTTATGAACGCCGGCCACAGACCAACATTCACAGGAGTAACATAATGAAAGGCATCAGCTGACTCCAGCTCATTACAACCCATCGGTGCCCCGCTATCATGTCTCATTTGCCCTGATGAGCTGTAGGAATGACACACCCCCTGCCAGCGCATGTTAAATCATGCTGTCAGAGTTAGCACTTGGTGGATAATGAAACCAGCTGTCATGTGCAAGCCCACATTAAAGGCAGGGACATGGCATATGACATAATTTACATTATATGTCATGAAGGGGTTACAAACTCTGTCAGACAGTCCTAGTTGGTTTACTGATGGCCTTACAGTTAACTCATACAGCATGCAGCAACAGATAACGCAGCACAGAAGGTATAAAAGGCTAGTGGTGCAAAATTCTTAAGGTACCGTCACACGCTAGGATATAGGTGAATGAGATCGTTAGCTAAGTCACATGACTGCGATCCTTCTGACATTGTTAGTGCGTTGTCGCACGCAAGGATATCGTTTACGGTCTTAAATTTGGCAATGCACCAGCCATTCAGAGAAGAATGTATGAACGATGTTAAATAGCGGCAGGAATAGGAGAAATATGAACGACATTGTTCAAAAAGGTGTCACACTGAACGATGTGGCCGCTTCACAGATCCTTAATTGGACGACGAACGATAGATTTGAGGTCCGGATCACAAATTTTGGATGAACGTTCCAACAATTTCTCCTTTCTACATGGTTGGTTTACACGCAACGACGCACTAACGATATCGTTTGAACGATCACAAATCCGTGACGTTTCAACTATATCGTTAACGAGACCCTAGCGTGTGACGTGGTCTTTAATGAAAACTAATTGCAAAAATTATTGTTATGTCACATACACTTGTAAAAAAATTGTTGATGAGGACAACACCTTCCTGTAAAGCAAATTCCAACATGCTATTGTGGCGCCCCTGCGGGTATTAGCCACAGTATAAGATCATAATAGTTGCACTCACTTAGAAAGCCATGCCACTGCACTACCACCTTTGGCCAGTAGGGGGAGCTCCAGAGACACCAGAGACTTCCCTAGAGATAAAACACTGATCTGAGGTAAATTTTCAGACAGTTGGAGCCAGTAGCTCAGAGTGACAGGAGCTGCATTGAGTTCTGAGGACTGACTGAAAATTTCCAAGGCCAAGCCATCGGTCTGAGGAGGAGAAAACTGATAAGAGAAACACTTTCAGAATCGGGTAGCATCATTATCTACCCTAGATAAAAAGCGCACATACGGATACCGGATCCGTGGCTGCATTAGTTATATACAATACAGCAACCGGAAAACGTGAGGTAACAACAAGCTTCACAGGGCCAGACACAGCAACATACTTAGAGTTCAGCAGTACTACCGGAGGGAGTAAGCAGAGAGAGACAAAGGACTCAAGTTGCCTGTTGAGTGGGACCCAGAGAGGACAGATTTGGGCCGGCAGCGAGTTCACACACGGCAGCAGGGCCACATAGACAGCGCAAGCAGGAGGTAAAGGACCCGGTGGGGCCTGAGCAACTGAACCCCTATTGCAGACTCTGGAGACGGGACTTGTTGTATTATAGTTTGGTTGAAAGTAAACCAGTTAAACCTCATCTGTGCCTCAGCCTCTGACTTAACAGCTACCATCTATCCAGGATTGGGACCATCACCGCTGAGAGAATTTGCTGTGAATCAAGTAAGTGTCTGTGCCCTTAACATCTCCTCACCATACTTCCATCTTCATCCATCATTAACTTTAACATCACCTGTCCAGGGGACCCTACAGCCCTACCCGGAAAAGGGCTATACCATCTCAGCTGCCTCTCACCATCATCCCCTGGCCAGTACAAGGCAGCGGTGGCCATATATAGCCACATTATTCCGGGTGGCGTCACGACAATAACATCTACAAACTTTATAAATTATATAAACTTCTAAATCCCCTGTAAATACCCCCTTTTAGGAGTGTGCCAGCCTGGGGCCACGGCCTGGGTCCAGCCACCAGTGACTCCCCCAAGGAAAGGGACCCTGCGCCGGGTATCCCGGTCCCCTAAGCTGGGCGGCACATCTCCCTTTGGCGTCACGAACAGGATTGCCGTGCCTGGTTAAATCGGGTACTGTGTGCCGTGATTAATGCCGAAAATTGTGAGAAAATCCGAGAAAAATTGACTTTTTTATCAAAAGGTGATTTTCCCATTGGAAACCATTGAAATAGACTTTCCCCCATTGACTAACATTGAAACAAAATGGCCGCCAGCCTCTGAGGTAAAATTGCATCATCACTAATTACCTCATAACTGCCACAGCACGAGACTGCTATTTGAACTGTGTCATAGCCCTGAGCTCTGATCTGACTGAAAAATTTCAGATTCCGCCATTAATGAGCTCGCGGCGAGCAGAAGCAGTAGGGGGCGTGTCTTTGTGGGCGGCACCAAGCTGAGAGCTCTGACGTCGGCAAAAGGGGAAAACCAATCCTGCTGCACAGCGGAACGATTATACGCCATACCGACGGAAGCAGAGGACCGGAAGGGTCCGGATTAACTAAGGGGGCGCAACATGTCGCAGCACGGAGACGCCGAAACACCCGGCGACACAAATGCAGCTGAAGCACAAAACAGAGCGCCCGGCAGCACAGCGGCGCAAGGTGCAGCGCCCATTATGCCGATGTTGATGCCATATACCCCAGGTGCTCCATGGCTTCCAGTGTATGAAGGTAAGCCTAATACTTTTGATGATTTTAAAGAAAAACTGCTGGCCTATTTAAACATGTTTCCAATGGCAGAAGCTCAGCGTGTCGGTTTGCTGATGGCACAGTTAAGTGGTAATGCCAAGCGAGAAGTCACAGCATGGTCCACTGATCTAAAAGACACTGCTGAGCATATTCTAGCTGGATTAAAGGCAGTATTTGAAACTACTGCTGGTAGCAAAGCAAAGACCAAATTCTTCAATTGCAAACAAAAGGCCAATGAGAGTGTGAGAGACTTTGCCCTGAATTTACAGGAGGCCCTTAAAGCGCTTACACTGGCTGAACCAATGTTTAACACTGGCGCTGATAAATTGCTAAAAGATCAATTCATTGAGGGACTATTAACCCCTTCTCATCGAGGGCATGCGAGTATGCTGACTTTCAAGGACCCTGAGGTGACATTTGCCCAGTTAAAGGAGAGCGCTATTCGTCTCCAGCAGGCAGAGGCACTTTGGGATCAGGATCCTGAGCAATCCATTACAGAAACCCTCAACAACAGAGAGTGCTAGTGACATCAGTTAAGCCCCTGGAGGCCAGTGCTAATGATGCTTTCCAGCAAAAGCTTGACTCTCTAACAGACATTGTCACCTCAATGGCTAAAACCATGCAGGAAATGAGAGAATCACAGACTACATCCAAGATGGAGTTGGCGAACCGCAGAGAGGATATTCCCTGGATGAGACCCCAGAGATACCCAGCGTGGAGAGGACGACCCAACGACCGTTACCAGCCGGATGGACAGCCTATTTGCCGTCGTTGCCGGAAGCCAGGCCACATCGCCCGCAATTGTGATTTAAACAAGGATCCCCTGGGAATGCGGGCCGCTTCGCAGGAGTGAACTTTCAAGGCCCAACATCCTGGCACGATAAGTACGTCGGAGGACGTCCCATTATCCCCATCGTGCTGGACGGTATTCCCCTCAATGCCTTGTTGGACACTGGTTCCCAGATTTCATCTATACCACATATCCTTTATAAGAGGTACTGGGCAGATTCAGACATTGATAAAAGACCATCTAATGTTGAGCTAAGTATATATGCTAGTAATGGAAAATTGGTACCGCAAGTAGGATTTAGAGAGATGACCATTAAGATTGGTAGAGCAGAATTAAAAAATCAGGGTATCATAATTGTTGATGTTAACCGACGGGAACCTTTTGTATTGGTAGGTATGAATGTTTTAGAAAATTGTTTTTTCCGAGGTTATTACTATTTTACAGCAATTTGCGGAAACTGCCCAATCCTGCCAGCAGAGAATTCTCCGGAGAGAGATAAAAGCATTGGTGCTGAAGCAACAAGTAGAGGTTGCAGGTGGAGAAATCGGCAGTGTGAGGGTAAGTGACCCAACTCCTATAGTGATACCTCCAAAAACTGAAATGCTGGTATGGTGTAGAGCAGCCATTGGTATTAAAGGACGAGATTACCAAGCCTTGGTAGAGCCTGTGTACACTGATAGTAGACCCACGATATTAACGGCTAGAGGAATAGTCGAGGTACACAGGGGAAGAGTACCCATACGTCTTTTGAATTGTGGAGAGGAAGAGGTCACTTTACCAAGGTACGCTACAATGGCTAAGCTATACACTGTTGACAACAATGCCATCATAGCCATTGGGCCCTTGAATCCGTCATGTCAGGCGGACGACAATGGTTCAAGTGGAGAATTAGAAGATTGGTG
>JARQOC010000001.1:447684495-447740081 GCA_033576535.1 Allobates femoralis
GACAGTCGCATATATATTGGGGCCCATAACATAGAAATAATTTTTTAGCTTTGCGCACTTGTGTGGGGCCGTAATTTCAAAGAAAACAAGTCATGATGATGCAAAACGGCGCCTATGTGTAGTGCTGTAGTGACAGCTCTTCCAAAATGGCGCCCTGTGAACGAACAAACCAGTGGGAACGCAGGAGCTTCCACCAATAGTATCTGAGGTTGCGCCAGCCAATCGTAACGCATGAGGGTTAACGAATCACAACTGAGGAGGCGTGACACAGGTGAATACCCGGCACGCCTACGTGTTAGATTTTTGCATCGCTCAATTCACAGCTTTCAAACGATATCTTCATTTAGACACATCAATTGTGTTTATCCACTGAGCCGACATCTTTGGATATGAGGTCCGGATCTCATATCTCGATCTTACGATCTGATCATTTCTCGTTGGTTGTGTCTTGCCGTCACGCGCACAGACATCGTTCGAGCGATGTTTAATCAGGCGTTTTTCAAGCGATATTATCCATATATCGTAGCGTGTGACGGCCCGCCTTGCATAGAGACATCAAACTTCTGGCACCTGTCTTTCGGGTACTCCAGCCCAGGTTTGCTTTGACGGCAATTTATTTGCATTTGTTGGCTTTGCCTTAGAAATGGCATTTTTGATGTCACCCCACAAGTGTTCTATCGGATTTAAGGTCCGGGGATTGGGCTGGCAACTCCATTACTTCAATTTTGTTGGACTGGAACCAAATTTTGTTTCCTTGCTGGTGTGTTTAGGTTTGTTGTCTTGTGGAAACACCCGTTTTCTAAGAATCTGCTGAACCAACTGTTAATTGGTGATATAATTTATGACAAAAACAATTAATAATCTGCTTAGTCATATTGGATGCTATTATTTTAAACACTACTTTATGTGTCCGAAATGATACCAATAAAAAACGTTACTCTTTCCCCCCCCCCAAAAAAAAACCTCACATGATTTATGACATTACTACTAAGTAATATCAAATTTGCACTTTACTGTATTTTCACGTTTCAATCCTTTCCAAAAATTGCAGCTCTGGACAGTTTCACATGTAATCTGGGAATTTGATCTCAGAAAAAAAAAATACCTGTGCTGAAGGAAAAGTAGCGTAACAGTATAAAACTACACTTATCACCTCATTCTTCCATGCTGGGAATCCTGGATTCAATTCCCCCCAAAGGACAAGATCTGGAAAAGAGTTTGTATTTTAAACCCGGTGTTTTCATGGATTTCCCCCGGGTTTTTCCCGGTTTCATCAACACGCCAAAGAAATACTTTTATGGAATTTAGATTGTGACCCCCAATAGGGACAGTGATACTGATGTATATAAAGCACTGTACAATTGTTGGCGCTATATAAGTGAATAAATGTTATTATTATATCCTCATAAGATCCTGGGTTTTAACTTTTCCTGATTGTTGCCACCAGCATGCAAAGAACCCTAATGTCTACCCAATGTACCGAGAAAGAGAGTGGGTCAAAACAAAATTTAGCTAGCTTAGCTAGCAATTCCATTTCTTTCTAGATAGAGAGATAGAGTGGGGTTTAGTAACTTCTTCCTAAAACACCCCTTTCTAGTGCTTAGTACCAATGTTTTGGCAAGCCACCTGTGTTAAAGTGGTCTGTGTTTGTTCATCAGCACCAACCCTGTGCTGACAGGCATTTTTTTGCCACTTCTGCACAGTGGCCAAACCCTCCAGGCAGAAAATGTTTCTTAGGGCTTAGTGGCAGTGTGTGGCAAGCCACTTGTAATACAGTGATCTGTGTTGGTCATCTGCACCAACCTTGTGCTGACAGGCATTTTGCGCCACTTCTCCAGTGGTCACATCCTCCAGGTACTAAACTTATCTTAGTACCAAATGTTTTGCAAAATCCCCTGTGGTTCATTGGTGCAATCTCTCCCCAAAACCCTTTTAGTAGCACATCCAGGTATCAACTACTTTTTTTGGCCTAGTACCATTTCTTTGCCAATCTTGTCGGCTGCTTTTAAAATCCCCAAATTTTATAGGCCTACACTAAACTGACTTGCAAATCTGTTCCCATCAAATTTGATTGCCTAAAAAGCCGGGGTCATGTGGGAAAGGGGAATAGACTTGGTAGTAAGGAGAAAATGCTTGGTGTCCGTGGGGTAGGGGGTAAAGTAACTAAAATCTCTGCTCATCAAACGCCCCCTTCTAGGCAAAAAAAAATGTCAACTTCTTTTACTGGACAGTCTGGTATGATCCCAATCTTAGGACGCACATTGGTTCATCTTGTGATGAGGCCCCGAAAGAAAGGTGCTACAAAGGATGTCAAGCACTCCATCAAGTGGCCTTTCCTCCACCTCAACTTCCACAGGACACACAGTGCAGTCCTCACAGGTGTCACAAGTCTCCAGCCACCCTACTGACTGTGGGTCAACACAAATGGCTGAGTCTGCAGAGCTGTTCCGCATACTATAGCTGGGGGAAACAGAGGTCAGCTCCAAAGCATCACTGACTCAGAATACGGAGGAAGAAATGATCTGCACCAATGCACAAAATCTTGGTGAGTCGGATGCAGGGTCAAATGAACAAGGGTCCAACCATAATGTTGAGTCTCATTATCAAATTTTAACTCCTTTTTTTAGGAGACAGAGAGGTTGGTAATGATGATGAGGCTCAGATACCTGAGGCGGAAAACCTATGTCAGTTTGCAGTCAGGGCAGGAAGAGGGTGGCTCTGAGGGTGAGGAGTGTGACAACACAGGCAGTGATTATGAGGTTCTAGATCCCACTTACTGTCAACCCCCAGGCAGGCAGTTGATGAGTCCAGGGGGAAGGTGGAAGAGGGGGGATGATGAAGCAGATGAGGTTAGGTTGCGGCTTCCTGGACAGAGATGCAGTGTGGCAAGCACATCAAGAAACTGTGTCCTCAGCCACAACTCTGCTTTTCTGCAGAAGCTATGGCCCGCTCTGCAGTTCACATGGGTGCTAAATTACATAAATTACAGTTGGAAACTCATGTGCTAAAATGCAGCCTAGCAGCCCTGTCCAACCACTGACCACCCACATCAAGGGCATCTGTGGTTTCTTCATCCTCCTGCCTGTGGGGCCACACAACATCCCTTTTCTTTGCCCACAACAGCCAATGTGATTGATAGCCTGTTACCTGTTTTGTAAGTGGATATGTCTGTGGTGTTGAGCCCTGTGAGTCATTGAGGAAACCACCTATTAAAGAAGTCAACATAACCTCTCCACCTGAAACCTCCCTCAGCTCCAGCATTGTTGTTATGCCTCTCTACCCTGTCTCAGCATAGCAGCGTCCTGGTCCAGCAGTTTATGGTCAAGTAAAAGACATTCTCTCCTAGTCACGTCAAAACTAAAAGGTTAAAAGTTGGTTGATGCCGAGGGTTTTCAAAAGTCTTAGCGTCGCCGTCCCCCAGTACCCAAAAGCCCAGGCGCCCAATACTTCTCAAAATTTAAAAATGTGCCTTTGCTCCACAGCATGCCGCAGACAACATCACTGCTTTTTTGAGAAACTCTGTGTCTGAAGGGTGATTTTACCAAAGTGGGCACTGGGTGACTTGTTGGCTGCAGGAGAAGGGGTTGCTGGACAAGTCTTGTTTATTCCCACGGTCTGGGAGTAATCCTCTCTATGTAGCAGTTCCCACTGCTTCTGCCTCCCCACCTCCCCTAGAGCCTCTACCCGCCCAAAATCTTTTGGGAATGTGACACGCTTCCAAACTTTAGGGGAAGGAATCAAGCAGACCTTACTACGCTAACAGCAGGGCTGAATGGCATCAGGTTTTCATGCATACCGCCAGAGGGGAGGTGGTAAACGGGGTTGTGCAGGACTTGCACAATTTGTTAAGGTGGTGGCCACCTACCACACCTTAGACGTTTTAAATAAGGGGATCCTACACATTTGCGTCCCTTTTTCCTTTTTGTTTTGAATGGCTTTCGGGTTGTCTTTACAGTAATATGAAAAAAATACAAATGACAAAGTTTAAGGTAGGTGGAAGGTCCGAAAGATGATTTCAGGGAATTAGGCTGCAATTTTAAGGCAAGGACCTCCAAGGTAGTATTCTCTGAAATACTGCCTGTCCCAAGTGCCACACCGGGAGAGGCAACGGGAGATTAGGGAGTAAATAAGTGGCTCCGGGAAATTGGTGTAGGAAGGAGGGGTTTGGGTTCCTGGAGAACTGGGCCGACCCTCTAATTGGCTACCGGTTCTGTGCTGGGAGGTTTGCACTCAATGGGGAGGGTGCTGCTGGCTGGGGAAAAAAATGGCTAGAAGGTTGGAGGACTGTTTAAAACTGGGGATTGGGGGGAGGGGTATTCTTTGTACAGGGGGGAAGATGGGTGTAATAGTAACTGGGCACAAATAATGAAAATTTGGGGGTGGCATGGGGGGGGGGTTAGAACAGTCAATATAGAGGTAAAGAGAAAAATGATAGAATGCAAGAAGCCTTCCAACAAAAGGAGGAATTAGAACTAATTTTGTTGGAAAATAATTTGACATGGTGGAGATATCGGAGACATGGATGGACGAGACCCAAATGACTGGGCTGTTAATTTACAGGGCTATAGTATGTTCAGAAATGAACCGTACAAAAAAAAGCGAGGGGAAGGTGTTTGTTTATAAGTAAAATCTCCTTTAAAACCCATCCTTCGTGATAATATGTGGGGAATCTAATGAATGGAGATAAGGGGAGGGGGAAAAAAAATTATTAAATTATTGATAGGAGTTTGCTATAAGTCTCCAACAATAATGAAAGTGGAGGAGATATCCTCAAAAAGCAAATAGATGAAGCAGGACTCAGGGGAAGTCATTATTACAGGGGACTTCACTACCCTGAAATTCATTGGGGGAACAGAAACTTGCAGTTCCAGCAAAGGTATAGGTTTTTGAAATTATGATAGAAAAATTACCTGTCACAACTGGTTCAGGACCCAACAAGAAGGGGGGGCACTGTTAGACCTAATATTAACCAACAGGCGGGGCCGCATATCAAATTAGGGTTGGAGGTCACTTTGGTAATAGTGATCACAAAATAAAAAGTTTTCAAGTATCCTTTAATAAGATGTGTAGTAGAGGGGCTACAAGGACACCCAAACTTCAGGAAGGCAAATTTCCACTGTTGAGAGATGATCTTAGTGCAATAACTGAGACGATGTCCCGAGAATAAAAGTACACAAAGCAATTTTGGGGGACGTTTATTTTTCTCATGAATAGGCCTGTGCACAATATATACCAAGGGAAAACTTGCTAGAAATAGGAGGAAACCACTACGGTAAAATAAGGCTTTTTAAGGGGCGCAATCGTGACAAAAAGAAATCATTTAGGGAATTAAGTAAGTAGGGGAGTGATGAAGCATTAAACACATACAGAAATTAAATAACATCTGTAAAAAGCAAATCAAGGCAGCAAAGATTAGACAGAGAGGGCTCATTGCCAGAGAAAGTAAAAAAATCCCAAAATATTCTTTAACTACATAAAAAGTAGAAACTAAAAAAAGATTATATTGGCCCCCTAAAAATGTCTGGGTGAAATGGTGGAAGAGGAAGAGGATATATGCCCAAATTGCCAATATGCAAATTACTTTTTTGCAACAGTATTTACACAAGATTACCCAGACAGACAATTGATCAGTGATAGCAAAAAACTCCATTAAATGTCCCCCTGCTTAAACCACCGGAAGTACGGCACCATCTAAAAAATCACTAAAATTGACAAATCCCCAGACTCGGAACCTGGCCCCTTGCATGCTTGTCTGATCAAGGTCGTCCAGCAGTTTCTAGACCACTATCCTGACTAGATGTGCTGCTGCAAGGGCATGGTCACTGGTGCTCACTTTCGTCATTCGCCCAAACCCCCCGGCTCAACGGCTTGCATTGCTATAGAGGACTTTCTGCCTGCCCATTAAACACCTGATATGCGATGTGCTGACACAATTGAATTCCACTCTGCACATGTTGCAGCAATGTGGGCAAACAACGCGAACCCTGGTTTGCAATGTTTTCATGACGTACAGGGCCCAGGCCCAAAGTGAACCTGAGGGGGGGCAAATAACACTATGAAGTCGTCAAGTCAAGGACCTCTCCAAAAACCCCTTCTGCACAGTTTTAAAATGGTGACTAAGATGTTTAGTACTGAGATGTCGTTATCCCGCATGACTTTTCCAGTCATTACCATGCTGGAGCACACTTTGACCAGTATGCGGAGTAAGGTGGTGATCCACCAGGGAAAAGGATGGTAGAGTAGGAGACAATGCGAACAGTAACAAGATGTGAACGGTCCAGCTGTCTTTAGCACAGAGGGGGGGGGGGGATTGGGACGGTGGGGGATAGGGATCGACAAGAGGTCATGGTAGCAGACAAACAGTTGATGAAGGTACAGGAGGTGCAGAAGAAATGTTTGATTGTTAAGATTGTTAAGTTCAAAGTAATGCAGACTACTGGGTTGCCACACTTTGGATCCCTGGTACAAAACAAAAATTTGGTCAAATATTTCCCGCCCTGAAAAGGGACGAACACATGCAGGATTATCAAAAAAAGCTTTTAGACAATCTGAGGACTGCTTTTCCACAAGCAGCAGTGGCAGCAGATTGCACTTCACAGTTCTACACTTCCAACCCGGGAACGCCAGTCATGTCATCAGAAAAAACGTTAGCAGCAGCATTGTACCTGTTACCAACAATTTTCGGGGAAGTGTTTAACAGTTTTGTAGCCTTTTTGAAACCAGAAGAAAAGGCAAGTCTGACACTTAGGGAACCATAGAGAGGATGGTGAAGTAATACTAAAGCCAATAACGATTCCATGACTGCAGAACTGGACCCTTGTGCTTTTTGGGGATTTCCCAAAACTGGAAAAGTGGCCTGGCTCGCCAATATGCCTTGGGATTTTGTCATGCCCGCAGCCAGCGTTCTCTCAGAACACGTCTTCAGCACGCTGGGGTGTCCTGACGGATAAGTGTTCGGATGTCCACTGACAGTGTGGATTTCCTAACATTTTCAAGATAAATTTAAAGTCATGCATTCCAAGGATTTTTTCACCCCCGTGTCAAAAAGGGGGATTTAGGCACGGGTTTTGTACTGTTCAGTGTGCTGCTTTAAAAATCCACATTACACTATTTTACCTCTGGGGAAATTGTTGCCCTTTAGTGGTGGCTGTGCCTTATTTTTTAAAAAAGTGGGGACTTTGTTGGGTCTTTTGCTGTGTGGTGCATTACGGAGCAGAGCTCTCTGAGCATAATACCTGCTCCTGACAGTTGTGCACAATTCCTAAATAATGAGCCTTTGCTGGGTTGTGCCTCCTGCCTTGTCCCATTGTAGCCCATCAAAAATCTATAAGATGCATGTCACTTTGCGGGTGGTGGGGAACTAATCTTTTTAAAAGCAGGGACTTTGTTAGTTTCCCTTGCTGTTTGATGCATGACTAGAGCAAGACTTCTGAGTGACATGGTACCCTTGTTTATCTCCTCCATTAACTGCTATTTTCTTTACTTAATGTATAAAACTGCTGCCCTTTTTTTTTCCCCCGTGAGTACCATCTGTCAATTCAAAAGGAGTTTAACTCCTATTTTAAAGTGATTATGAAAAGTGTGCAGGCTTATACAAAACATGCATGTGCATGCCCCCATGCTACGCCACAACACTTTTTTGTATTGTAGGTAGATTGTTGTCCCTTTTCCTGTGGTTTGCAATAATATGAGCAGTTTGGCAGTTTTAGGGCCCTTTTCAGGTTTTTTTGTTCCCTTGATTTTGCCTCCATCGATTTAATAGCGTTCGGAAAATTTGTCGATTGTTCGTCAACTAATTCGAAAACATTCCAAAATTCAGCGAACAAATCTGAATTCGAACCACCATGGTGATTGCTCGTCTCTAGCATGCACTGCATTGAAGAATCCCCAAAATTTGTTTAGCTTTTCAATCACTTAAGCTCTAAAATAGCATAGCAGCAAAATGCTCAACAATTTTACTACCATTAAACTTTTAAAAAATATACCCCAAAAAGATGTGAAAAAAGTCTAAAAAATACTCTGCGTATAGGTAAAAGTAAAAAAGCGGTGCAAAACGTGTCAATAACAGGGTATTAGTTCATACGATTTTTGCAAAAATGTATGGAAGCCGTTCTACCAACGCCAAGGTGACCCTTATGGGAAAAAGGTCCCTAAACTAACGTATTTAAAACCTGATCTAATGTGAAACATACCTCTCGATGCGAATGCAGCAGGGCCAGAGTCCAATGGGGTACAGGGCAGAAACGGCACTTTTGTGTCTGGCTCAGTGAGGAAGGTGTGGGGCACTTCCCATTTTGTTTAAAGGACTAATTGAATACTAACAGCTGAGCCAGGCACAATGTGAACAGGTCTGTAGAACCGCTTTCAAACCACCAAGAATTAGATTTAAATTTATACTGTTCTTTTTTAGTTCTTGGTGGTGTTTAACACTGTTTTACAGACCGTTCACATTGTGCTTGGCTCAGCTGTTGTATACTTTTAGAAATATGGCTATTAAGCAAAAAAAAAAAAGCTAAACCTTTGCTCCTGATAAAAGCAAATTCTTATTTTTCAAAAAAAATGGGCCCCAAATGAAAAACACCATCAAATGGAAACACTTTTCCCAAATAAAACCATATTGCTTTAAAATCTGCTCATCCACCAAGGAGAATGCCAAGTTTCGGCACATCAGTGGATTGAACCAAAACCATTCGAAGCCCAAAAATCAGCATTTGCGTAGTAAAGATTGACAAGGAGATGTTGAATACAAATTTCTCCTGTATAGTGCTGCAAACATTCAAATCTTCCAATAAAGGAAATACCCTATACAAAGTCATCCTTCAGTTCCTTCATCATTTAATGTGCGACCTTGGAGAAATCAATCCCTGGTTGCAAATTACAACCTTTTTTCAAAAAATCATCCACATGCGGGGGAATCAAAAAAGAAAAGCTAAATTTCCAAGCAAGGATTGCTTTTTTCAATAAAAACTTTCGACATCTAATCAATGAATTAGTTATTAACATTTTGTTTAAATTTTTCACAACAGGAACCTGAATTCCTTATTCCCGAATTAATCTCTGTACCCCGAATTCAATGACTTTTGAAAAATATTTTTTTTTCTTCTGCAAGGGAAAAACCAAACAATTTTGGGGAACAACAAAGATTTTATGCAATAACCATAAACAAAATGTTCTTGGGGACCAATAAACAATAAATCCTCCAAATAGTGAATAAACCACGATGGTTTTGCCATGGGCTAAAACCCAAATGTAAAATGAAGAACAGTTCAAAATGAAACAACGAGGAAAGCCGTAGGAAACATTTGTCAAAGAAAAATCTTGTCAAAGTTTAAAATCTAATGAAGAAAAATTAATGGGTGCTGGTAAGCAAACCTAAAAAGCAAATTTAATTTTTACCGTTCGTCATGAATGCACCCTGACCACACTGGCGCAATACTAAGGTAGCTCTACAGTGTATCCATTTTTATCTTTAAATGGCCACTTTACCGCGGCTACATTTCTGTTTTATCACAGGTAATTTTACTGGTTCAGTGAAATCATGGAGACATTTTTCCCCATTTGTACACAACAAGATAGAACCATATCTCCATGATTTCACTGCAGCCGTAAGTAACCTGTCGTAAGCTAGAAATGTAGCCGCGGTAAAGTGGCCAAAAGAGATAACCCTTTGGCAAAAAAAAAGGTGGTGGATAATGTAAAAATTTTTTGGATCCTTGTTGGAAAACCCCTGACAGAGATAACCAACATTTTTAAAATGGGGGTTAAACAAAAGGACCAGAAAATTTTGCCATCCTGTAACTTTTTAAAAAGCTTGTCTTAATGATCCTTAAAAAAACTTAAATTACCCACTAGAGTAAAAATTTTTCCTTTAAAAGGAGGTATGAAAAACCTTTATAGAAACATTTAAAAACTATTCTGACATCTCTCTGTCTGGGAATTTTTTGGAAAAGAGAACATTCTTCACCATTTTACTGGCTTTTTGCACTTTTCTAAACATTTTCCCCGGTATTGGGTTTTGGCCGATCATACTGTTAACCTTTTAAAAACAACACAATGCAAACTGAATTACATTAATTAATAATATTGTACTTTTTTTTTTTTGCCAGTGATAATATGCTGAGATATATTGCCATATCTTGTTAAGTGAATAGTGCCAATTATTATGTTTTAAAATACAGCTGGCCATACCGAGAGATATCTCCGATCGTTCATTCAGCAGACCCCTCTATAAAATCTCCAATACACAAGAGCGCTCACTATAGTCAAAACACTTATGTGTTGTCAACAGAAGAGGGGAAAAAAAGTTGCTGCCAGACTCATCTAAGTAACAGCTTGAACCGGCTGTCTTTTTTTCCCCTGATTATTTGCTGGGTGGTTAGAAGGCCCCTATACAAACGAATATGTTGTCTGTGCACCAAAATGGGAGCGTTTCGAGTAACTTTCAATAATGTCTATTGGGGCCTTAAAGAATACACCGATTTCTTTTTTTAAGCCTTACATATTTGTGATGACATTTTTTTTATTTTCCTCACATTTTAGATACAAAATCCTCCTCTAAGGACAACATTTCTGAAGATTTTATGGATTCCGGTCCTCCGGTATTTATTTATACAGAAATGTGCACAGCTTAAAACCCAAAAATATAACATGTAAGTTAACTTATGTTAGTTTTATAGCTGTTCTATTTAAAGATATAATTTCTCAGTCTGTTACTAAGTTGCTTCTAACAGCAAATCTGGGGGGGTTTTGTAGTTACAGAGTTATTACGCTAATTATTATTATTCTCTTTGTTTTTATTTAGGCCACTCTGTGGAAGCCCTGTAACGACTGTGGGTGGGGAGTTCCATGGTTTGCTTTTAGTTAATATAACAAACTCTGAAGTTGAAGGGGTTTTACATTTCGATGGTAGAATTAATAATAGGCTCGTTTATTAAAATATTCCCAAAAAGCGAGTACGGTAATTAAAAAGTCCTTGTTTTATACAAGTTTTGTTTTTTGCTTTGTACAGAGTTATTCCTGGAAACCCCTATGAAATTTTAAATTTCCTCTGCTTTTGTCATGATCCCAGCCTGGTTTTTGTAAAATAAGGAAATAATAAACATTCTTATCACTTGTTATTTACCTTGATGCTCAATCAATCCCCCGTGGACAGAGGTTTTATCATGTTTCTTTCATAACCACCTGACTGCTGAGTGAATCATTAGCCTTGATGCTAATGTATGCATGCATAGCTTTTGAATACTGAGGCCATCGATTGGGACATATCAAATCCACTCTTGCAGGGGGCCCTTGTGGTGGGAACTGCTGGAGATTTAAGTGTTTGTACTGATAATTTCTTTCTTTTACAAACAATCCTTATCTCTGGAAAATGTTTTTAAAAGTCCAAAATAACACTTTAACACTAAATGTAGATTGGCCAGAGTCTGGTCACATTGTCAAACACTCAAGGAGTTTTTTTGGGTCTTTGGCTGGGTCAGACATGCCAACCAGTTTTTTTTTAATGGTCCAATAACATATCCTTTTTTTAGGTGTTTTTTGAGCATTTGTGCATCTATGTGTTTTTTGACTTTGCCATTTTTTTGCCAAAAAACAAGAAAAAAATGGATCCGTTAACGGTGGTGCCATTTTTTACGGATCATTTCCCATAGGGCCCTATGTTAAAAAAAAATTGTCCATTTTTTTACTGCACCAAAAAATGCTGCTTGAGCATTTTTTGGGTCCTGTAAAAAACCGCCTAGCAGAGCAGTCATACTTGAGTCCAGGATCTGTTAAGCATCAGTTTTTTGCAACCTTAAATTCTAAAGTTAAAAAAAACTGATGCAAATAACGGTCCAGGGATTATGTGTGACCCCAGGCTTTCTGACACAAAAGTTTTGAATAGTAACAAATAAAAAGGCTTTAGCCAAATTTGTTTGCTCTTCCATATACTGTAGATTTGGAAAAAAATACTTATAAGCATTTTGCCCAGGCACAATCAATTGCATGGGACCAAAAAGTGGATTCTACTTCAGGACGGATTCAGAGTGCTTCTACTTTCGCAAGTCAAAAAATTTTGGGTGATAGTTTTTCCCTTATTTTTCCTAATAATTCTTATAATGTTTAATGTCATAAAGGACAGCAGGTAGATAATAATAGTAATATGCCTTTAGTGTTTGGTTAGTAAAAATTCAATTTCGGGGGACCATCAACGACCCAAAAATTGCATGGTTTTCCCCTCCTCCTTTGAAAATGGGAAATGGGGAGAAGTTTTGTGAGTCTGCGATGCATGCAAAGGACATCCTCCTTTGTGTTTATGGAGAGTTATAGAAACAAATCATTTGGCTTTTTCCAAAACAAACAACACTATGCATTTCCTAGGGATTTAAATGTAACCTTTAGCACATATCAACATGACAGGCATGGGGGAGGTTGAACTGAAAAATTAGGTTTCAGCATATTCACTACACGTACATTTGAAGTCCACACTTTCATCATTAAAAATACTTCTTTTTTAAATTATAGATTTTAGTCCTAGGTCAGGGTTCCTGATTTTGAAGCAAGCTCACAAGCTGACCTACATATTCCCGAAAAAGTTGCGGGTTTCTGATCAGCTGATATGTGCATTAATAGTTAGATTGGGTTTTAAAACTCTGACGCAAAATTTGACATGCATGGCAAGGTTTGCGTCGTTCCACGCTACCATCAGTGCTGCTGGGTTATCTGACAGCCGGAGGCCATCTGGTGCCCTGTCATTGTCATTATGAATTTCCCTGCTAATGCCAGCTGAGTTCCTGCATTTATATTTTTTTGCTGTTAGAGGGATGTAGAGGCATCGCTTGAACAGCAGAAATGTTTCGGACATTTGCAGGCTTCAAGTCCACTGGGGGCAAAAATTTAAAATCAATAAGAAGTGTTAAAAAATGGTTTTTATGAAATGAAAAAATAAAAAAAACAAAAAAGTTTAAATCCCCCTCATTTTGCTCTATTGAAAATAAAACTTATTGAAAAAAAAAAAATACACATTTTTGGTATTCGCCGCTTTCAGAAATGCCCTATAAAAATATAAAATAAATTAATCTGATCGGTAAACTGATAACAGAAAAAAGTAAAAATACCAATATTTCTTTTTGGTTCTGGTATATTGCAAACAAATGCAATAACAGGTGATGAAAACATCCCATTTTTATACAAAATGGTAAAATTTAAAAAAATGCCAGCTCAAGTGTCAAAAAACGCGGTCCCGAAAAATGACCCACACTAGGGGTTTGGAAAAATGGCGACAAAAGCGCAATTTTTTTAAATTTTTTTTTTATAAATTTCTTGTTTTTTTTCACCACTTAAATAAAATTAAAATTTATACATTTTTTGGTATTACGAGCTTGTACTGTACTAGGGAATCCTACTTCCAGGTAAGTTATATTTTTAAATGAAGTGGAAAAAAAAAAAACAAAAAGACAATCGTGAAAATTGCACATTTTTTGCAATTTCCCACACTTGGAAAATATTTCCTGTTTTCCCACTACCCTATATGATAAAATGAATTTGTCATTTAAAGTACAAAATTTTCCGCAAAATACAAGCCTCTATGACTATTTTGATGAAAAAATCTAAAAGTTATGCCTCTTGGAAAAGGGGAGGAAAAAACAAAAACAAAAAAGGTAAAATCGCCAGGTGGAAAAGTGGTTTAAAGTCATTTTAAACCATTTTGGGAAAGGAACTTAGTTGGCCATGCTCAAGAAATAAAAATTATTCTACCAAACCATTTATAAATTCTCCAGCTTAATGTTTTTATGGCCTTTAGTAGTGTCATTGGGTACTCCAGACCCAGTTTAAAGGGGTTCTCCAAGAATGAGATAAAATGGAGTCCCTGATGTAATTCAAATACAGCCCTTTCCTTTTTCACATGTCAGGATGAGATTCACACTGAAGACATAAAGCTCCCGAGAGTGCTTCTCGACTGAAAAGAACTGTGTCACACATATTACAATTGGCGGCCAGGAGGATGTGTATGGGTTTTAAATATCTTTTAACCCACAAAATTTTGCTCTGCGGGGGAGATTTTAGCTTTATTCTCCTCCCTCTGCTCCTCATCAGTCTAATAGCTTTTAGTAGTGCATGGAGGGCTGATGTGCACCTGAAAAGAAACTAAACTTCGAGGCAATGAGGGCATCACATCGGGGTCGATACATGTTCCCCGTGATGTGTCCAGAAACATACTGAAAAATTTGCTGCATTAATTGATTTTACAGCTGCAGTGAAAACTAAAAGTGAGTTAGCTGTGTCAAGCTATTTGACCAAGTTGATTAAAAAAAAAAATGACAGGCTTTTATTTTGGGAAAAATCTGTAGGAAAGGGGAGTGGGATGAATCTTTTCCTCCGCCGGGGTCTTGAAGTGTTCTTGCAAGTGGCCCATGGCCATGTTTTACAATTAAACCTGCAGGAAGGTCAGATGTTGGTGTGGTTGGAGGTTTAGCTGGAAAGCGCTGAGTGTGTGTATCTGTGTGAGCTGAACACAGACCAGAGCTAGAGACTTGGGTGACGCCTTACACTGACTAGAGATATATGGATATGAGTGGTTGTGATCTTGAAGTAAAGATCTTTGTTTGATCTGAAGCTTTTAATTAAAGTCTCTTTTTTGTTTGAACTAAACTTAACTGGGCTATGCCTCTCTACAAACTTTACCGGGTAAGGTCCACACCCCTACAAAACATTGAGAAGGATGAAGCTAGTGATAGCTCCCTATATGCTTATCGAGGAAGAGATATAGTTCTTCACATAGGACAGCGGTGCTCCAAGTCGCTGTTTGAGGTGTGTGTGATACAGCTTTTATCATTTGAGATGCACATCTCAAGATCTGTATGTTCGGCGCATACTGAAACGTGAGTCGTATGGGCTATAGTTTGATTTATATCAGGAACACCTGTTTTATCTAAAGAAACTGGAGCAAGTTCAGAGAAAAGCCACCAGAATGGCGACCGGCCTGCAAACCATGTCCTATGAGAAAAACAGATACTGTATTTGGTACTGTTTAGCTTGCAAAAAAAAAGACTGAGAGGAGATTTTATAGCTGTCTTCAAATATCTCAAGGACTGTCATAGTGTAGAGGGATCAGCTTTATTTTCATTTGCACAAGGAAAGACTAGAAGCAATGGATGAAATGAATGGGAGGAAATACAGGTTAGGTATTAGAAAAACTTTTTGACAGTGAGGGTGATCAACAAGTGTAACAGGCTTGCCATGAGAGGTTTTAAGTTCCCCTTCAATAGATGTCTTGAATCAGAGACTGGAGAGACATCTGTCTGGGATGATTTAGTGAATCGTGCTTTGAGCAGGGAGCTGGACCAGATGACCAAGAGGTCCCTTCCAGTCTACTATTCTTTGATTCTATGATCTCATATTCAGAGAACCTCATTAATGAGAATGATCAGAAAAATAATAATGTGATCACCTTCTAAAATGGGCTTCACATAAGAAGCATACATGACTATACTGTTGTTATTATTTGTAGCAAATACAACAGCACTATGTATGGTAGGTTTACAATCATAATTTAAGAGTTCTTAAATTTGAACATAGAAATGGGTCCATTGGGTTCAACCATAGCCCAACAGTTTGACTCTTTAATGCAAGTGGGTACGGAAAGTATTCAGACCCCCTTAAATTTTTCACTCTTTGTTTCATTGCAGCCATTGGCAAATTCAAAAAAGTTATTTTTTTTCTCATTATATGTACACTCTGCACCCCATCTTGATTTAAAAAAAAAAAAAACAGAAATGTAGAAATTTTTGAAAGTTTATTAAAAAAGGAAAAAAGAAAATCACTTGTCGTAAGTATTCAGACTATGCTCAGTATTTGTAGAAGCACCCTTTTGAGCTAGTAGAGCCATGAGTCTTTTGGGAAATGATGCAACAAGTTTTTCATACCTGGATTTGGAGATCCTATGCCATTTTACTTGAAAATCCTCTCCAGTTCCGTCAGGTTGGATGGTGAATGTGGGCGTGGACAGCCATTTTCAGGTCTCTCCAGAGTTCCTCATTTGAGTTTAGGTCAGGGCTATGGCTGGGCCAGTCAAAAATGGTCACAGATTTGTTCTGAAGCCACTCCTTTGTTATTTTGTCTGTGTTTTAGGGTCATTGTCTTGTTGGAAGGTGAACCTTTAACCAAGTCTGACGTTCAGAGCACTCTGACAGAGGTTTTCATCCAGGATATCTCTGTACTTGGCTGCATTCATGTTTTCTTCAATTGCACCAGTCGTCCTGTCCCTGCAGGTGAAAAACACCCCCATAGCATGATACTGCCACCACCATGTCTTACTGTTGGGATTGTATTGGGCAGGTGATGAGCAGTGCCTGGTTTTCTCCAGATGTATCTCTTAGAATTATCACTTAAAAGTTTTATCTTCGTTCCATCAGACCAGAGAATCTTATTTATCATAGTCTGGGAGTCCTTCATGTGTTTTTTTGCAAACTCTATGTGGGCTTTCATATGTCTTGCACTGAGTAGAAGCTTCCGTTGGGCCCACTCTGCCATAAAGGCCCATGGTGGAGGGCTGCAGTGATAGTTGACTTTGTGGAACTTTCTCCCATTTCCCTACTTCTACTGCATCTCTGGAGCTCAGTCACAGTGATCCTGAGGTTCTTCTTTACCTCTCTCACCAAGGCTCTTTTCCGTGTGTGCATGGTTTGGCTGGACGGCCAGGTCTAGGAATATTTCTGGTGGTCCCAAACTTCTTCATTTAAGGATTATGGAGGCCACTGGGCTCTTAGGAACCTTGAGTACTGCAGAAATTCTTTTGTAACTTTGGCCAGATCTGTGCCTTTGCCATAATTCTGTCTCTGAGCTCCTTGGCAGTTTCTTTGACGCCATGATTCTCATTTAGTCTGACATGTACTGTGAGTTGTGAGGTCTTACATTGGCAAGTGTGTACTTTTCCAAATTAAGTCCTATCAGTTTAATTAAACACAGCTGGACTCTAGTAATGGAGTAGAACCATCTCAAGGAGGATCACAAGGAAACTGACAGCATGTGATGAGTGTCTGAGCAAAGTGTATGAATATTTATGACCATGTGAGATTTCAGTTTTTCTTTTTTTAATATATTTGCAAAAATGTCTACATTTCTGTATTTTTTTCAGTCAGGATGGGGTGCAGAGTGTACATTAATGAGAAAAAAAATAGAACTTTTTTGAATTTACCAAATGGCGGCAATGAAACAAAGAGTGAAAAATGTAAAGGGGTCTGAAAACTTTCCATACCCACTGTATATACATTGAAAAGATATTGGCACTCCAAATATGTAAACTCAATCCAAACTAATTAAAGTGACATTTCCATTTGACCTTTTTCAAATAAATGGATTTCAGTAGAATAAACTAGACAGAAAAAATACGCCATTGCTATACATGCAGGTGCATCTCAATAAATTAGAATATCATCAAAAATATAAATTTATTTCAGTAATTCAATACAAAAAGTGAAAAACATATAATACAAAGAGTCATTACAAACAGAGTGATCTATTTAAATTATTTAGTGTAAATGTTGATGATTACAGCCAATGAAAACCCAGAAGTCATTATCTCACAAAATTAGAATAATTAGCACAAAAACACCTGCAAAGGCTTAATAAGCATACAAATGGAATCAACCAGCAGGATTTAGGGCTATAAAGTGAAGCCAGTGCCTAATGGTGGGTTTTACACACACCAATATTGTATCCAATATCTGAACCAATCTCTGGTTGCAGTGAAATCATGGACAGATTGCTCATGTTGTACACAGCCACAAAATGGAACTATGTGTCCATGATTTCACTGCAACCAGAGATCTGTTCAGATATTGGATACAATGATTGGGTGTGTAACCCACATTACAGGCACTGGGATGCTGAATGCAATCATAACTTTATTTCAATGAATCAAGGTTTGTGTTACGCCCACAGGGCGTGATGATAAAAAGTGGACTCACTAGACTACTGATGGTTCAGGGGTAGCTGTATACCCGATACTCACGAGACTGGAGGATGAGCTTCATAAACCCAAAGCTATTTATTAAAGAAAGTTTAACAAAAAGGAAAAGGTGTCTGGTGTCTGAGGGGAGGACCCTCTAGATCACAACACTTTACCACATAACGAAGCATCAGGCAAGGTATACCATATACAGGGATTCCCCCGTTACAAGACCAGGAAGCCTAAATGACGCGAATCCCGGACCAGAGGGATAAGCCATACAGACTGGATAGGAGAGACTGTGGAATACTGGCTCTGTTGGTGGAAAGAATCCAGGAGGCTCCGTGTAATCCCAGAAAGGCTGATCCAGCTAGTATTGGTATCGGAAGGTTCCGTGAGGAAAGGATTGGCCAGCCTGGAGTGGGGTCTGGAGTGTCCAGAGCGATCCAGTATAGAGAACAGCCAACAGAGGATTCTGTGGAGAGAGAGGTGTGAGTATAATGAAAAGCAACAGACTGCCAAATGCATAGTACAGCAGCATGTGGCCTGAGCAGAAGGCAACAAACAAACCCTCCTAAAGAGGAGGGTGCCTTTTATGCACAGAGCATCACAGCAGAGACAGCCCTAATAGAGAACAGGTGATCTGCTGCTTTAAGTTTGTGCAGGAGTCAGGGCGCGCCTCCTAAGAACATTTTCAGGAGTCCTGCTAAGGGGACGCAGGTTCTTAGCAGAGAAAGTAGCTGCCAATCATCTGGAACCACGGACATGGTGAGCAGTACCAGTGGGGTTGCGTGATAGGTGCCAATCTCCCTGCACAGCAGAGAATGAGCTGAGGGCATGACAGTTTGATTGCAGAGACAAGGTTTATAAAGAGTGGAGGAGACAAACGAAGTGTGCAGCACAGTGTCACTGAGGGGTGGGTTCCTTTTTATTTTTTCCCTGTGGGCTCTAAGCCAAACCCTCCACCCTCTCTCCTTCCCTCACTGTCACTATTTAGCACTGCAGTCCCATGACACCCGACATCACGCATACTGATATGTCATGTGTCCTGTGTGTGCCCAAGATTACATTCCCACCCTCCTTCCATCGCCCGCTTATCACTGATTCTCCTGCTTGTCACGTCTTCTCCTGTGTACCTGAAAATGTCAGAAGATGGTGAAAGGTTAAGTATTTGAATACATTGTCTACATACACATTAGTGTATGCTAACATAGTGAACAATGAAGAAAATGTCGTAGTTGTTAATTATATTAATAGTAAGTTTATAGCTTTAAAGGCCTTATGCTCCACTCACATCACATTTTCTGCTTAGATTGGTGGCTAAGGGTGCTTTCAGACTACGATTTTTTAGGGAGCCGATGCTGTCCGATATAAATCGGACAGCATCGGCTCCCTTCTGATGCCTGGAATCGGATGCCAAATAGGCACCCGATTCCGGCATAAAATTGTAGCCGGAGGCTGAAAAAAAGGAAAAAAAAAAAAGTTCATGCTCACCTGCCCCCGAGCCCCCGCCGTCTCCAGCCATCTTCCTTAAGGCTTCCGGTGGCTCCCGCAGGCTGCCGATGTCTGCAGAGGTCTTCTACTGCAGTACACAGGACCTGCGGTGATGTCACAGTCATGTGACCGCGGGTTACCATGGTGAACCCGCGGTCACGTGACTGTGACATCACCGCAGGTCCTGAACTGCAGAAGACCTCTGCAGACACCGGCAGCCTGCGGGAGCCACCGGGAGCCTTAAGGAAGATGGCTGGAGACGGCGGGGGCTCGGGGGCAGGTGAGCATGAACTTTTTTTTTTTTATTTAACCCCTGCGCTCCTGGTTGAGCAGTTTTACTGTACTGAGCATGCTCAGTACAGTAAAATAGGGTCCGAGGAGACATCAGATGTTTCCTCGGACCCTTCTCCATAGGGCCCCATGTTATAGGGATCGGGTCAGATCGGATGTGCACTAAATGCCATCCGATTTGGTCCGATCCGAGTCTGTCAGATTTTGTAATCGGATGAAAAAATCGTTGCAGGCAACGATTTTTTTCACCGGAAAAAAATCGGCAAAGACGGACAGAATCGGATCGGACCAAATCGGATGGCATTTAGTGCACATCCGATCTGACCCGATCCCATATGGATGCATGGGGTCCGAAAATCGGTCCGATGCTGTCCGATTTTTATCGGACAGCATCGGAAATGAATAAATCGTAGTGTGAAAGCACCCTAACATGTACTTCTGATGGAAGGCTGCAACATATCTCTATATAGACATGCACTGGGATATGTCTTTAATAGAGATGAGAGGACCCATGGAAGTTCGTGTCTTGTGGGTTTAGCAGGACTTTAGATACATTTCTGTTCTGGACCCAAACTTAACCCGAAACACATTGGAAGTCACTGATTGGGCAGTTCGGCTCTCCACCCACATACAACCAGCCATAAACAAAGCACTTAATAGTGAGGAGGGTGGGGTTTAGTCATTTTTTGAGGGGGTACACACTACTTCCAACGACGCTGACTTCAGCCCCACTGCAAGCAGTTTAAACACTGCAAGTAGTTTACAATGGGCAAACCACTGTGTGTACCCAAGCACAGCGGTGCCCGCTACAGTGATTTGCATACATAAAGTGCCCGAACTCCAAACACAAACACTAATTTTTTTGTAAAGTCTGTGTTCCGCCTGAGCACCGAACCTTAGCTCCACTCATCTCTAGTCTTTAATACTCTCCCATTAATATTGAATAAAGTATAGTGCCAGGTATATCTTCTCATGGAAATGATGTGGACTATGAACAAAATATACAGCCCTCATATGATTTTAAGCATAGATTTTTTTTTGTCTTTCTATGTTAATGGAAGATTTTTTTCAGCTACGTATTTGATATAAAATTACAATAAATTAATTAGAAGTATATAAACTGTATATAACATGATATCATTTATTCTTTTGATCAAGCTTTCTAAACTTATTTCATGTTTTTCTTGTAAAGATTATGACGGCCTCAGCATAAAGGTAGCTGGATCAGTATCTATTTCTAGCAAATCTGGAGAAAAGGTACGGTACACAACATTTGATTATTTTACTTTACTAACAATGCCCATGCTGCATATTTTGATGCATTGTTCTTGTGGATTTTAATGCAGAAAGATGCAGCAAAGTCTATGGGAATTCTGAAGTGTTGTGCCCACTCTGCATTTTTGTTCCGATGCTGAAAGGTGCAAAATTTTACTGCAAAAAATCTGCAGAATGTCAATGTCAGCAGATTTTTCAGCATTTTTCAGCCCTTCAAGCTGCACTAATTCTGCACCAAATAGCTGTGCGGATTTGGTGCGTCTTTCTGCCACAAGGTTCGGATTTGGTTTTGAAATTTCTGCAACAAAATACTCAGCTTTGGCACATAACCTTACTGTAGCTAGTAAATGGAGGTGGAACAGCCTGTAGATTGCAGCTAACAAGAAAGTACCAAAAACAGAGTGACTCAGTATCTTTACATAACAAAAGCACAGGCATATATAATCTATTAAATCAGGAGGTGTCAGTGTGATAAAAGAACAAAAAACATTTACATCACTGCTTATAAATCTCTGTGATTTAACATGTATCATACCCCAGCATGAGAATGAGACGATTGCTTTAAAAGGGGATCTGTCTCCAGGTTTTTGACATCACAACTGAGAGCAGCATAATGTAGAGATAGAGACCCTGATTCCAGCTACGTCCTACGTCCTGAGCAGCTTGCTTTCATTTTTATAAAATTACTGTTTTCTCTGCTACAGATTTAGCAGTTCGTGAATACGGAGGACTATCTGACAGCAGGCCAAGTAGTCCTCTAATGATAATCTCCAGATGATTAAACTGTGATTTTATAAAGACTAAACTGAGGAGCCCACTAAGTGTTACATCACTGGAATCAGGATCTCTGGCCCTACATTATGCTACTCTTAGATTAGGTGTCAAAAATTCGATGACAGATTCCCTTTAAAGTGTAACCGCCGTTTACATTTTTATTCAATAATAATGTAGAGCAAGTGACTTTAATAAACTTTCAAATATGGTATACTTTATTAGAGAATTGTGGTTGAAAACCATTGCTAAACCTTCCACAAAGTGTCCCCTAGACTGTGTGTGAAGCAGACATATGTTCATTATCAGTCTGATCCATCTTCAAGCTTCTCACACTGAATACGAGGCATGTAACCATATAAGGGGAAAGAGGGCATGGCCTACAGTACATCTACATTGCTGACTGCAGCTGATGAGGTGACAATGTATCAGCAACTGTGCTGTAGCCTGAAGTAATCTAAGCAATGTCAGAGTGTCAGGACCACAGCAATCTCCTCTTTCCTTGGCACAAATTTCTGATCTCTCATTTGGCTCCACACAGCTCTGTCATGATCTCTTTTAACCCCTCTCTGCTGGCACATCACACTGCTTCCTATCAGCCTTCTCTCAGAAGCTGTGGAAATACAGACACAATGCTGGCAGACACTGAGGGATTTTGTCTGTCTAATTACCGTATATTTCGCTTTAGAAGACGCACCTGATTATAAGACGCACCCCCAAATTTGGTGAAGAAAAAGGGAAAAAATAATTTTTAATGTTAAATGGGGTCCGTCTTATAATGTCAATGTCCGTCTTACAAATCATATAGGGTATATGTCCCTCATAGTCCCCTCATCCTGGTACATGGTCCCTCATCCTTGGATATAGCCCCACATCCTAGATATGGCCCCCTTATTCTGGTTACAGCTGGCACACGTCCCCAAGTGATGGTACACCCCCCCCCCAGGGTTGGCACACGCCCCCCAGGGCTAGCACACATCCCCCAGGGATGCCACATGCCTCCCAGGGCTGGCACACGTCCCCCAGGGCTGGCACACGTCCCCCAGGGCTGGTACACGTCTTTCAGGGCTGGCACAAGTCCCCCAGGGCTGCCACATGCTTCCCGGTGCTGGCTCACATTCCCCAGGAATGGCACACATTCCCCAGGTCCATCACACATGTCCAGGGCCATCACACGTCCCCAAGGGCTGGCACACGTCCCCAAGGGCTGGCACACACTCCCCAAGGCTGGCACAAGTTCCCCAGGGCTGGCACATGCCCCCCAGGGCTGGCACACGTCCCCCAGGGCTGGCACACATCCCTCAGGGCTGGCACATGTCCCCCAGGTCTGGTACATACCTACCAATGCTGGTACACGTCCCCCAGGTCTGGTACACGTCCCCCAGGGCTGGCACATGCCCTCCAGGGCTGGCACATGCCCCCAGGGCTGGCACACATCCCCAGGGCTGGCACACGTCCCCCAAGGCTGGCACACGCCCTCCAGTGCTGGCACATGCCCCCAGTGCTGGCACACGTCCCCCAGGGCTGGCACATGCCCTCCAGGGCTGGCACATGCCTCCCAGGGCTGGCACACATCCCCCAGGGTTGGAACACGTCCCCCGGGGCTGGCACACGCCCTCCAGTGCTGGCACATGCCCCCCAGTGCTGGCACACGTCCCCCAGGGTTGGCACATGCCCTCCAGGGCTGGCACATGCCCCCCAGGGCTGGCACACGTCCCCCAGGGCTGGCACATGCCCTCCAGTGCTGGCACATGCCCCCCAGCGCTGGCACACGTCCCCCAGGGCTGGCACATGCCCCAGGGCTGGAACAAATCCCCCAGGGCTGGCACATGTTCCCCAGGGCTGGCACATGCCACCCAGGGTTGGCACAAATCCCCCAGGGCTGGCACACATTCCCCAGGGCTGGCACACATTCCCCAGGGCTGGCACACGTCCCCCAGAGCCATTACATGTCCCCAAGGGCTGGCACACGCCCCCCAGGGCTAGCACAAGTCCCCCAGGGCTGGCACATGCCCCCCCCCATGTTAAGTATGGCCCCCATGCTGCTGCCTATAATAAAATAACAATAACATTACTCACCTTTTCCAGCGATGTCCTGGCTCCCTCCATGCAGCTGCACTCCTCCACTTCTCTGTAATGCCAGTAATATGATCAGGTGCACAGAGATGATGAGACTGCTGAGCCGATCACATGACCGGCTTCACAGAGAGAAGAACCAGTAAGTGGAGGAGTGCAGCTGCATGGAGGGAGCCAGGACATCGCTGGAAAAGGTGAGTAATGTGGTTGTTATTTTATTATTGGCTGCAGCATGGGGGGCCATATTTAACATGAAGGGGAGCATGTGCCATCACAGGGGGGGCGCAGACAGTTTATTATGTGCTGCTCCCCCAGTCTATCACTCTGGTGCAGTTTCAGCACCACAGTGATGGACAGTGGCAGTGCATATTAAATGAGCGGGAGCAGGAGATCTCCCGCTCTGTCTGCAGGCCCAGCTCCAGCCCCCCGGCACTGCTCCAGAGCTGCCCCCACCTCCCTGCCCCCACACTCCATACATTCGGGCTATAAGACGCACCCCCACTTTCCCCCACAGTTTGGGGGAACAAAAGTGCGTCTTATAGTCCGAAAAATATGGTATTTCTCTAACATTGCAGAAATAATTACAATTTAAACTACAGATCTGTATTATAATCTGAAATTAACATCTCTTTTTATGTTTTAATAGAGGTTTTCACAATAAATTAATGGAAGCCTAACAGGATTGTCCACCACAATGATGGTGATAACCTATCTATGGAATAGATCATCAGTATAGGATTGGAGGATAAAGGGGATAACATCTGGCACTCACCACTACTCCAGTGTTATCATCTGAAGAAACAGTGTATTGTGTGGAGCACCGCCTCAGTAAATTGGTTAGTCAACACTTCCTTGTACTGAAGATCAGCTCCTATTAATTTGTATAGTAGCTAATCTGCAGTACCCAGGAATAGCAACTAAACCATACTTATTTGAGGTGCTGCACACCGTATACACTGATAATAAAAGAGAAAGCTGCCTAGCAAAGGATGTGCACGCCCAACAGGTAATATGTTCAAATATGGTCTTTATTGATGCAAAAACACACTAGGTAAAAACAATTAAAAACATAGAATAGACAAGAGCATCACAATGTAAATGAATTCAAGTGATCAATATGGTAATCCAAAATTAATCCTCAATAAGAGAGAAGGGCACTAGAAATTACATGTACACAATCAGTATACTGGAAAAACAATGTCCTAATATAGATGGTGCAATATCACAGACAAATTACCTGGCTCAATCCCATAAGGAGGACAGACAATGAGACTTACAAGAGTAGGTACAACTAAGGTAGGAAAATACATCTAAACAATGAATATACTATAAAACAGGAAAAGCCAATACAGAAAATATGCAAAGTTCAAGGAAAATAATTAAAAGTGTCCAATAATTACAAACCCTATACCCAACGCATATCGCTACCTGTGTAACTTCATCAGGAGTAGTCTTGTCTGCAGTCAGCAAAGTCAGGTATAAATAGCAAGTGCGCTTACCAGAAAGATGGCACCACATGTGCGTGGCATCCGAAGTGCCACAAAATTTAGCCCATGGGAACAATAGAGCACATGTGCTGGGTGTCTACTCTGGCACTAACAGATAGAGGTCACTATAATTATGGCAGTCAATGAGGAATGTGCTTCGGAAGTAGTGCAACACGGGTCAGATGCAATCCACCCTTAGAAGTATGTGTACCAAAAAGCAGGAAGTAAAGTGTGTAAGGCATAAGAGGAAGAATGCAAATAAGATGAGTTCCGCCAAGTAAAATGTGCATGCCCTGGAACAAGCTGATACCTTGGAAACCAGGGATGCAACACAGAAAGCAAGAAAAGCAGAAAGAAATGAGGAGTTTAAAGAGGAAAGGAGTTAGAAGGACATATAAGATGTTTGTTGTAAGCATTGGTATACCACAAAAAGAAAGAATTAAGTAGATAGATACCAGTAGAAAATATAATACATACAGTAGTGTTCAAAATAATAGAAGTCTAATATGACTAACCAGATTATTCACTGTTTCTGATATAAATTATATCACAGTGAGCCTCAGTCCACCAAACCACTGCACGACCAGCTCTACCCTCTTCTACTGTATCTTCACCCGTCCTTTGTAGACTGTGAGCCCTCATGGGCAGGGTCCTTTCTCCTTCTGTACCTTTTGTGCCTTAGGGGCCTTTCACACTTGCGGTTTTTTCTTGATTTGGAAGATCAGGAAAAAACCTGATTCTTACAGGATTCATTTTTTTTTGCCCACTCTCTTTAATGATTTCAGGACAAAACATGAAGCAACAAGATTCTACCTGACAAAATTATAGTGAATGGGCAAAATACTGTAAGTATCGGGTTTTTTCCTGATCTTCCAAATCAGGAAAAAAACGCAAGTGTGAAAGGCCCCTAAGACACAAAAGGTACAGAAGAAGAAAGGACCCTGCCCATGAGGGCTCACAGTCTACAAAGGACGGGTGAAGATACAGTAGAAGAGGGTAGAGCTGGTCGTGCAGTGGTTTGGTGGACTGAGGCTCACTGTGATATAATTTATATCAGAAACAAAACAACAGGACAAAACATGAAGCAACAAGATTCTACCTGACAAAATTATAGTGAATGGGCAAAATACTGTAAGAATCTGTTTTTTTCCTGATCTTCCAAATCAGGAAAAAAACGCAAATGTGAAAGGCCCCTTATATTGTTCATGTATATTGTACTTGTCTATGTATGCCATTCCATATGTAAAGCACCATGGAATAAATAGCATTATAATAATAAAGAATAATAATAACATCACCACATGTCAAACAATTTACAGTTGGTGCAGTAGATTCTTAAGAAAATAACAGACTCCACATTCATGATCTGTATGTTTTTGAGTCTGTGTATTTAAAGAAATTACTGAAAGGGTGTGTGTTCAAATTAATAGCAGTGTGGAGGTCAATTAGTCAGATCAATCATTCTGTGAAGAAACAGGTGTGCATCAGGTGGTCCTTATTAAAGGATGAAGCCAGCACATGTTGTACATTCATTTCTCCTTGAAAGCTTGAGAAAAATGGGTCGTTCGAGACATTATTCAAAAGAACAGCGTACTTTGATTGAAAGGTTGATTGGAGAGGGTAAAACTTATAAATACTGTAAGTGCAGACAATGATAGCTAAGTTCAGCTACAATGATCTCCAATGCTTTAAAACACAAAGCAAAACCAGAGAGATGTGGAAGAAAATGGAAGACTACCATTTGAATGGATGGAGTGGCAAAGGCTCAGCCAATGATCAGCTCCAGGATGATCAAAGGCTTTCTCAAGTTATTTGTGAGTACTGTGACAGTTAGAAGTTAATCAGTTGAGAAGCTAATCTATTAGCTAGAAGTCCCCACAAGTGCCACTGTTAAAAAAAAAAAAAGACAGGTACTGAAGCGGATACAATTTGCCAAAGACAAATGCAGACACTATGTTTTGAATAGCCCAAAGATCATTTTTTTTTTGTTTTCTGTAAAGTAGTTACAAATTATATACATTTCTCTTTATGTTTTGATTTAGAAAACAGTCTGCAATGTTCCTATTATAAAGATTTGGGGCTTAACTCATGTTTTTAACACCTTACCGTACCATGATGTAGGAGGATGTCATGGGCCGGTCACCAGGGTTTGATGTGAGCTCCGGCGCGGAGCTCACATCAAACACCCGACATCTCAGCTGATCTCAACAGCTCAGGTGTCGGGCTTCCAGCACCGATCGGATCCGGGATCTGATTGGTGCTGTTAACCCCTTGGATCTCGCCGTCAATCACTGACAGCGGCATCCAAAAAATTGCGCATTGGGAACGCACTGTTCCCCGCCTGCATCGGAGATCCCAAGATAAGATTGGGGGATCTCCAGCACTCACGCGACAGCCCAGGGTCCTGACTTGACCCCGGAAGCTGTCATGGAGCACTTTCTCTCAGTGGTTGGCTAGCGTTGCCAACCACTGAAAGTGAAAGCAACTGCCATGTCCCGATGCGCTGCAGCTCATCAGGATATGGCAGAAGCAATCGGATAGTGCAGTGCTGTGGCGCCCTATGGGGCTGTGTAAAATCAAGAATTAATTGTGAAATAAAGTATTTAAAAATATGAGGAAAAAAAAACCTAAGAGTTCAAATCAACCACCTTTCCCCCATTCAAAATAAAAGTATTAAAAAAGAAAAATACACATAATTGGTATCTCATTTAGAAATGCCCGATCTATTAATATACAAAATCAGTTAATAAGAGCCATAAACTGCGTAACGGAGAAAAAGTCCAAACGCCAAAATAATGTTTTTTTGGTCGCCGCAACATTGCTATAAAATGCAATAACAGGCGATCAAAACAGCGTATCCACCCAAAAATGGTATCATTAGAAACGTCAGCTCAAGCCACAACAAATAAACCATCGCACAGCCCCAGATCCCGAAAAATGAGAACACTATAGGTCCAGAACATGGCGCACAAAATGTGATTCTTTTTTTTCTCAAATTTCTGATTTTTTTTCAGCACTTAGATACCACTAAAGGTATACATGTTTGCTATCTACAAACTCGTACTGGCCTGAGGCATCACACCGTCATGTTAATGTTACCATATAGTGAACACGGCAACTAAAAACTAAACATGTAATTGCATTTTTTTTTCCAGTTTCACTGCATTTGGAATTTTTTTTCCCATTTTCATGTATTTTATATGATAAAATATTTGATTGCATCTCAAAGTACAACTTGTCCCACAAAAAACAAGCCCTCATATGTCTATATTGATGGAAAGATTTAAAAGTTATGGCTCTTGGAAGAAGGGGAGCAAAAAACGAAAAATGAAAATGAAAAATTCCCGGGTGGTGAAGGGGTTAAACATACTGCTATTATTTTGCACACCACTGTATAAAGAAGTCAAGAGGACATATAAGAAATTTGTTTTATGCACTAATATAGTACAATTTACAAATAAGGAAAGATGCATGCGACATTGTACACTGCTTACATACAGCTGGTGGTGGAGTTGGCAGCAGCAAATTCATTGGTGGAGAGATGACTCCTTCCATTTTCATCTGACCTTGATGACCTATCATGAGTACATGCTATCAGTATTATGGTGGTGGACTATCCTATTAAAGATTTAAACATCTTTCATCACATTTGTTTGGCTAAGGCTGGCTTCACACCACGGTTTTTTTGATCTGGGGCTGTTCAGTATAAACCAGACAGCCCCGGACTGGTTTTTGGCCCCATAGTAGCCTATGGGGCCGGATGGCATCACTCCGGGACAATCCGGGGGAATACGGATTATTCTCTCCGGACACAAAAATGATGCTTGCATAATTTTTTTTTGTCTGGGGAGAAAAATCTCCCCAATTTGCCGGATCCCGGATTCGGCCGGATTCTCCCGGAGCCGGGGCAATCCTGCGCTCCCTAACATGGGAGCCCATGGGGCCGGATTGCCTTTGGACCAAGAGGATCCGGGACCCAGACTGGCGGCTGCACGCCGCTGTTGTTTCAGGACCACGGCTAGCTCCATGCTAGCCGCCGTCTTGAAAATCAGCAGCTGCGGCTGCAATTAGCAGCATCCGGCTGCACACAGAACCTGTTCTGTTCTGTGTGCTGATCCTGTGGGATGACCTGACAGCCCCGGACGGATCGCACCGTGGTGTGAAGCCAGCCTAAGAAGTTTACATTTTTGACTAAAATGGATTAAAAATATTAAACCTCTTGGCTTCTACAGCCACTAGCAGACAGCAGAACGAGGTAAACTGTGAATTTGTCAGTGAGCTCATTTCCTTCCGAATTAGATTGCAACTATCAATGAAATTGTATTTTATTCTACTCTCATGAATCTGTCTCATGAAACGTATTAATTTTCTTTCTTGTGCAGGATTTATGTTTAATTGCTTCAATGTTTGGATGCAAAATATCTTTAATAAACTTTGAAACACAAGTTCAGATGCGTGGACTGCAGCATCCTGACTCCACCTTGTCTATTGTTTCTAGGTAATCCTCTTTCTAAAAATTGTATGAGTTAATGATGACAGTGATATTGTACTGGATTTTAATACAATTTGCAATCTTGCAATGAGCTATTGATCATGGGATAGGTGATTATTAAGGACTTCTGCACTCAGTGCTATGCTGCAAGTAGTGAATGTGGTTGTATTGAAATCTAGCGGGTTTTGATTATTACCGACTGTCACAACATAACCTCATTCAATATGTTTACATATGGTTGAGGAGTGCACAATTGTGATTCTTATATGTGCCGCCCAGCTTAGGGGACCGGGATACCCGGCGCAGGGTCCCTTTCCTTGGGGGAGTCACTGGTGGCTGGACCCAGGCCGTGGCCCCAGGCTGGCACACTCCTAAAAGGGGGTATTTACAGGGGATTTAGAAGTTTATATAATTTATAAAGTTTGTAGATGTTATTGTCGTGACGCCACCCGGAATAATGTGGCTATATATGGCCACCGCTGCCTTGTACTGGTCAGGGGATGATGGTGAGAGGCAGCTGAGATGGTATAGCCCTTTTCCGGGTAGGGCTGTAGGGTCCCCTGGACAGGTGATGTTAAAGTTAATGATGGATGAAGATGGAAGTATGGTGAGGAGATGTTAAGGGCACAGACACTTACTTGATTCACAGCAAATTCTCTCAGCGGTGATGGTCCCAATCCTGGATAGATGGTAGCTGTTAAGTCAGAGGCTGAGGCACAGATGAGGTTTAACTGGTTTACTTTCAACCAAACTATAATACAACAAGTCCCGTCTCCAGAGTCTGCAATAGGGGTTCAGTTGCTCAGGCCCCACCGGGTCCTTTACCTCCTGCTTGCGCTGTCTATGTGGCCCTGCTGCCGTGTGTGAACTCGCTGCCGGCCCAAATCTGTCCTCTCTGGGTCCCACTCAACAGGCAACTTGAGTCCTTTGTCTCTCTCTGCTTACTCCCTCCGGTAGTACTGCTGAACTCTAAGTATGTTGCTGTGTCTGGCCTGTGAAGCTTGTTGTTACCTCACGTTTTCCGGTTGCTGTATTGTATATAACTAATGCAGCCACGGATCCGGTATCCGTATGTGCGCTTTTTATCTAGGGTAGATAATGATGCTACCCGATTCTGAAAGTGTTTCTCTTATCAGTTTTCTCCTCCTCAGACCGATGGCTTGGCCTTGGAAATTTTCAGTCAGTCCTCAGGAACTCAATGCAGCTCCTGTCACTCTGAGCTACTGGCTCCAACTGTCTGAAAATTTACCTCAGATCAGTGTTTTATCTCTAGGGAAGTCTCTGGTGTCTCTGGAGCTCCCCCTACTGGCAAAGGTGGTAGTGCAGTGGCATGGCTTTCTAAGTGAGTGCAACTATTATGATCTTATACTGTGGCTAATACCCGCAGGGGCGCCACATTCCCCCTTAGTTAAGAACAGTACTCCGGGACTGTGGGACAATAAACATAAGATATAACAGATAATATCTACAGAGTCTTAAAAAAAAATAAAAAAGTTACAAAAACCACTCAAGTTTAAAAAAATAGAGTCTTGTAAAAAAGTCACTTCAAATAGCGTCCATTAATACAGCTCTGTCCTTGAGGGCTATTTATTTGTTAGGAAAGGCACTGCAATTAGCGTCCATTTTTCCAACAAAGTTTATGAATAATTTAAGAATGTTCAAAAAACAGTCTTTCCGGAGCTTTAATTTACCGCCTCCGGGCTGATAAATGAAGAAAAAGGGTTCAAGAATATACAAGTAGTTCATACAATAGTCTCTGCAGGTACTGAGCTTTTTTAACGTTACATTAATAACTACTAATTAACAACTAAACAAGTTCCTTTCAGATATTTCGGGTTGTAAGTGCAGTAGGCCTCAAGGCCCTCGGGTCACCGCATATGAGGCCAAGTTTTAACTCTCCGTGACTGCCACTTTACATCATACCTTTTAGGATTCTATTCAACTGCATAACTTTAACATATAGACAATGCACATGAAATCTATTTACATTTGGTAGTCTGCATATCTTGCTGGTAATTGACCCTGAGTACTACGCTGTGATCTGCGTAACGCTTGTGTACGGGGTGTTTACTCAATGTGATGGTGTGAGTGGACGTATACCTAGAAAGTACTTCTGGTTCTGCTAGGGAATAATTCCACATTTGTGGGGTTGGCAATTCCCACGTGTCCGGGAAATATTATTACTAGGAATTTTTTTCTTTCCTGTTTGGAATTCTTGTGGTACAGGGTCTGCTTCTAATTTATTTGGTCTTGGGGTTCTGGTATTCAGGCTTGGGTTTGATAGAAGGCCCTCATGGGAACTACTACTGCACCTTTGGGTAGGTTGGCAGGTTTTGGAAATCCCCTAAATAGGGGGTGATATACTCCATCTTCTTCTTTTTCGTTAAAGGTTGAAACCGGTACTGGATGAATAACTTCGGGTTTTCAGGTTGAATGATTCTTTTTCTTTCAATGTTTTTGGACATAGTTTTAGATGCCCTCTTGAATTAGTATGATTTTTATACCATCTTTGTTATAAGACACATTTTAGGATTGTTAAACCATTGGTAAAACTGTATATGGGACGGATTCCCACTGTTTTGTCCAGTTTATTAGTGCGCGGTTTTCTTGACACTTGATCACCAGGTTTTAATGGGGTTGCTAGGCATTTGGTTGAAGTATTGCTCTTGTCTTTCTTAGTTTTCTGGAGATTCCTTTCTACGATTCTTTTGCACTTGCGATATGTTGTTGGCGTAGGGAGTCCAGTTGGAATTTGCACTTCTGCGTCAGGTTTTTCGTCCCCCCATTTCTAGATCTATTGGTAGCTTGCCAGGTCTTGCACGCATAAGGTAAGCTGGGGTTCAGTTTGTGGAGCTTTACCGGGACATTGTTATAGAGGTCTACCAAGTCAGGCAATTTCTCTGGCCATAGGTTTTCCCCTGTCTCGGGTAAAGTCTTTAAGAGATCGATTACAATATGGTTCATTTTTTCGCATAAGCCATTTGTTTCGGATGATAGGTGTTGTACGGATCTTCTTACGCCATAATATTGCAAAATTCTCTGAAGATTCTGATTCAAATGCTGTACCTTGGTCTGCGAGTACTTGTTCCGGATATCCATGAGGTCTGCAAAAGTATGTCTGGAAAGCCTTAGCTGCTGTTCTTTGCAGTGAGATCTTTCACGGGCACTACTACAGGAAGCGTGAGTAAGGGTCCACGATGGTTTAAAGCATTGACATACCCGGACCGGCTTGGTGTCAATTTCACGTGGTCTTTTGGGCTACGGCTCAAGTGGTTGCTTGGTAACTATAGGTGGAGTGGTGTCTTTGGTTTTTTAGATCTTTTCTTTGGGTTGCACGGACCACAGTTTCTGCCCATTTCTTCAATTGATCTTCTCTTCCAACCCATAAAATTCTTTCTCTTAAAAGTACTTCTAGCTTTTTCCACCCGAAGTGACCGCACCATTGTGATAAGCTTCTAGGACCATTTTTACATCTTGTTTAGGCACAATGATTGCCATACTAGCTCATGCGTCTTTGGTTTTGGTATATCTTCTGCACAGCTTTCCTTGGTACGGAACATTTTGCCCTTCCTTTCCAGAGTTGATGGTCTCTTTCGGTGCTTTTTTCATTGGGATCGCTCTTTGCTCAGCCCGCCAGTTCTTTCACCAACTTTAACAGCTGGATTGTGTTTGAGTGTCAGCCCATCTGTGGTGTGCTAATGGGTTGAGATTCACCTGTTGATGTTTTGGTAGGCACTGGATTGATACTGTCCCACCTTGGGACGATGGAAGGCGGGGGGTGTTCAATTTCTTCAAGTTCTACCGGTTCTTCTTCCACGTCTTCAAGTGCGGCATCCGGATAAGGCGTTGCATTTCCATTCTTTCGGCCTGCCTATACTTGATCACGAAGTTTAATTAGGCAGCCGGGCTATCCATCGCTGTTCCAGCGCACCCAGCTTGGCGTATCCAGGTGGGTCAAAGGGTTGTTATCAGTATAGACGGTGAATTCTGCGCTGCCAAGTAGTGTTTGAAACGCTCAGTCACAGCCCAGACTACTGCCGTAGTTTTTAAATTGAAGGAGCTGTAATTTTTCCAGGATTTCTTTCAGTAGGGCGGGGCTTTCTACTTGCAAAGGCGTGATTTTCCTTGCCTCCCTTTCTTCTGAGATAGTACTGCTCCCCGTCCCACATTACTGGCATCTGTGTAAAGGGATGAAAGGTTGTGGTTTTCAGGGTATGCCAGAAATTCTTCTCCGGTCAAGCCTTCTCTTCAACTTTTTAAAGGAATCTTCCCTCTCATCACTCCACTGGAAAGGAGGATTGGGTTTGAAGGCTTTTTCCGACTGCCCTACCAGGATGTCTTGTAGAGGGGGTGCTAGCTTGGTGAACCCTTGGATGAATCTACGATAGTAGCCCACCAGTCCCCGGAATTGCCTCACCTGTTTCACGCTGGTAGGTCTTGGCCAATCCCTTTTGCGGTTACTTTCTCGGGATCCGGTTGCTACTCCCTTTTGAACTTACAACGTGTCCAGGTATTGTACCTTTGGCTTTAGAAGGTGACATTTTGATGGCTTGTTTATCTTCATACCATACCGGGATAAGGCTTCGAACACTTTGCCAGATCTTTTTAGATGTTGTTCGTAAGTCTTTTTAGTAGACTTTACATCATCTAGGTACGAAGGACGGCTTCAAAGTTCTTGTGTCCGAGAAGCATTCATCAATCGCTTGAAAGGTTACCGGGGGTGCTTTTCAGAGTCCGAACGGCATCAATTAAATTTCACAGGACCCCTCGGTGTGGTAAATGCTGTCTTCTCTTTATCTTCCTCGCCCGGGACTTGCCAATACCCACTTGTTAAGTCTAAGGGGAAAAATAGTTAGCAGATCTTAAAGCAGCTAAAAGACTCTTCAATTCTAGGTAAGGGGTAGGGTCTTTTATGGGTAATGTGATTAATCTGCCGGGGAGTTACGCACATTCTCATGGTTCCGTCTTTCTTTTTAAATATTACCAGAGGGGGTGCCCAGGGGCTACAACTGTCCTTATTACCCCGGCCTGTTTATCTCTCTCAGATGTCTTTAGCACATTGATAATGAGCGGGGCGGTATGGGTCTATATCTCTTTTTTTGGTGGGTGGTTACGGTAGGAATTTTATGTTTCCCCTTTTTAAACTGTCCAAAAGGTTAATGGGTTTTTTTTCTGAAGCCCCCTTCTTTTTTTTAATAGTCGGTACCCCCCTTTGGGTTTTTTTTGGGTGGTGTTAAATTGTCCAAATTTTGAGCTGTGACCCCAAATTTTTCAAAATTTCCATTTTTAAAAACCTTGTCTTTTTCCCCCTTTACATGACGGATTCAAGGGGCCAATGGTTTATGTGGCATTTTTTGTCAACAGGTTAGCTTAGAAATTGTATTTTTCCTTTTGGTTTAAAGGGGACCCCTTCCTTCCAAATTCAAAAAACGTATGGGTACTTTTCCCCTGGGGCCCCGACTTTTCCCCTTTGCCTTTTAAATATTGGGGTTTTACTATCAGTGTACACAGGTTTTTTCCCAAGGTTGGGGGAATTCGCCCTTTTTAAAACCCCAAAGGCCTGCTCTACACATACCAGCATTTATTTTTTTGGGGGTACATTTTTAGGGGTTGGGTCACTTACCCTCACACTGCCGTTTTCCACCTGAAACCCCTACTTGTTGCTTCAGCCCCAAAAGCTTTTATCTTCTCGGAAAATTTTTCTGTGGCGGGGTTGGGCATTTTTCCCCCAAATTGTGTAAAATAGAAATTTAACCCCGGAAAAACAATTTTTTTAAAACATTATACCCCCAAATTTAAAAAAGGGTTTCCCCGTCGGTTCATAAAACCAATTAGGGATACCTGTTTTTTTAATTTGCTCTCCAATTTTAAAAGGTTATCTCTTTACCCCATTTTGGGGGGCCCCAAATTTTCCATTATGCATATATACTTAGCCCCAACATTAGATGGTTTTTTTCATGTCTAAAATTTCCCAGTACCTCTTAAAAAAGGGTATGTGGTTTAGATGAATCGGGGGGAACCCCGTTTTCCAACGGGTTTTTTAGGGGAATACCGTCCAGCACGATGGGGATAATGGGGAAGTCCCCCACGTATTTCGGCCAGGATTTTGGGGCCCTTGAAAGTTCACTCCTGCGAAGGGGCCCCCGGCTTTCCCCGGGGGGTCCTTTTTTTAAATAAAAAATTGCGGGCGATGTGGCCTGGTTCCCCGGGGAAGACAAAAAAGGGGGTGTCCCCCCCGGGTAAAAAAGGGGTTGGGTCGTCCTCTCCACGGGTATTTTGGGGGTTTCTCATCCAGGGAATTTTCTCTCTGGGGGGTTCCCCCAACCCATTTTGGATGTATTTGGGGTTTTTCATTTCCTGCGGGGTTTTGCCATTGAGGTGCCAATGTTTTTTAGAGGTCAACCCTTTTGCGGGAAAAAGCATCTTAGCACTGGCCTCCAGGGGTTTAAAAATGTGTCACTAAAACTCCCGTTTTGAGGGGTTTCTGAAATGGATTGTTCGGATTTGATCCCAAAGGCCTCTGCCCCCCCGGGACGAAAAGCGCTTCCTTTAAGGGGGAAATGTCCCCCCGGGCCCTTGAAAAAAAGGGGTACTTTCAGCCCCCGATGGAAGGGGGAAATAGTCCCTCAATGAATTGATCTTTTAGCAATTTTCAGCGCCGTGTTTTAAAAAATTTGGGTTTAGCCGTGTAAGCGTTTTTTAAAGGGGCCCCCTGTAAATTAGGGCAAAGTCTTTCAACTCTCTTGGCCCTTTTTTTTTGCAAATTTAAATTTGGCTTTGTTTGCTACAGCAGTAGTTTAAAAAACTGCCTTTAATCCAGCTGAATTGCTCAGCGTGTCTTTTTAAAATTTAGTGGCCTGCTGTGACTTCTCCCCTTTTGGGTTACCACTTAACGTGCCTTTTGCAAACCGGGCACCTGAGTTTTTCCATTGGAAAACATGTTTAAAAAAGGGCCCGCAGTTTTTTTTTAAAATCATCAAAAGTATTAGGGCCCTTTCCTTTATACATGGAAACATGGAGCACTGGGGTATATGGCTTTAACATCGGCATAATGGGCGGGTGCCCCCCTTTCGCCGCGTGCTGCCCCCGGGGGCTCTGTTTTGTGCTTCAGCTGCATTTGTGTGCCGGGTGTTTTGGCGTTCCGTGCTGCGAATGTTGGGGCCCCCCCCCCCCTTGTTAATCCCCCCCCCCCCCCCCCCTTCCCCCGGGCCTTTGTTCCGTCGGTATGGCGTTTTAAAGGGTTTCCCCTGTGGAGGTTGGGTTTTCCCCCTTTTTCCGAAGGGCAGGGGCCCCTTTGCTTGGTGGGCCCCCAAAAAACGCCCCACCCCCCTTTTTTGCTCGCGCGAGCTCATTAATGGCGGAATTTTGAAATTTTTCGTCAGATCAGAGCTCGGCTATGAACAGTTCAAATGCAGTTCGTGCTGTGGGCAGTTATGGGTAAAATTTTTTTATGATGCTTTTTTCCTAGAGGCTGGCGGGGCCCCCTTTTTTTTCAATGTTTTCAATGGGGGAAAAAACTATTTCAATGGTTTCCAATGGGAAAAACAACCCCCTTTTTTTTAAAAAAATAATTTTCTCGGTTTTTCCCCCAATTTTCGGATTAAAACCCGGGCCAAAAACCCCCCACCCCATTTAACCAGCACGGGCAATCCTGTTCGTGACGCCAAAGGGGATGTGCCGCCCAGTTTGGGGACCCCGGGGTACCCCCCAGGGTCCCCCTTTCCCTTTTGGGGGGGTAAAGGTGGCTGGACCCAGGGTGGGGCCCCCCGGCTGGACACTCCTAAAAGGGGGTATTTACAAAGGGGGTTTAGTGTTTATTTTAATTTTTTAAAATTTGTAAAAATGTTATTGGGCGTGCGCCACCCCGGGAAAAAATGTGGCTTTATTGGCCACCGCTGCCTTTTAATGGCCGGGGATGATGGTGAGAGGCAGCGAGATGGTTTTTTGCCCCCTTTTTGGGTAGGGGTGTAGGGTCCCCCGGAAGGTGTGTTTTAAAATTAATGATGGATTTAAGAGGAAGTATGGTAGGAGATGTTTTGGGGGAAGACACTTACTTTATTCACAGCAAATTTTTTCCCCCGCGGTTGTGGTCCCAATCCTGGATTTGATGGTAGCTGTTAAAATCGGGCTGAGGCACCCGAGGGGTTTAACGGTTACTTTTAACCAAAAATTTTAATTTCAACAAGGGCCCCTTCCAGAGTCTGCAAATTTGGGGTTTTAGTTGCTCAGGCCCCCCCCCGGGGCCTTTTTTTCCCCGCTTGCGTGTCTATGGGCCCTGCTGGTGTTGTGAACTCGTGCCGGCCCAAATCGTCCCTTTTGGGTCCCCCTAACAGGCAACTTGAGCCCTTTTGGGTCTCTCTCTGCTTACTCCCCCCGGAGTTTTCTGAATCTAAGTAGTTGCTGTGTCGGGCCCCCGTAAAATTGTTGTTACCCCCCCGGTTTTCCCCGGGTTTTTGTATTGTTTTTAAACAAAATTGCACCAGGTTTCCCGGTATCCTTTTGTGCGTTTTTTAAAAATTTTGGGGTAGATAATGGGGGTCCCCCGATTTGGAAAAAATGTTTTCTTACCAGTTTTCTCCCCCCCCAGACCGAGGGTTTTGGGCCCTTGGAAATTTTCAGTCAGTCCTGGGGAAAAAATCAATGCAGTCCTGTCACTCTGAGCTACTGGCCCCCAAAGTCTGAAAATTTACCCAGTCAGTGTTTTATCTTAGGGAAGTCTTGGGTCTCTGGAGTTTCCCTTTTTGGGCCCCAAAAAAGGGGGAGTGCAGGGGGATGGTTTTAAGTGGTGCAACTATTTTGATTTTTTACTGTGGTAATACCCCAGGGGCGCCACAATGATTTGGAATTTGCTTTACGGGAAAGGGTTTGCCCCCCATAAAAATTTTTTTTTTAAAAAGGTTGTAAAAATAACAATAATTTTTGAAATTTAATTTTTTCTTTAAAAACCCCCGTCAACGCTAGGGGTCTCGTTAAGATATAGTTGAAACGTAAAGGATTTGTGATCGTTCAAACGATATGTTAGTGGTCTTTTGCGTGAAAAAAAACCCCCGTAGAAAGGGGGAAAAAATTTTTGGAAGTTCATCCAAAATTTTTGCCCCGGGCCTCAAATCTATCTTTGGGTCGTCCAATTAAGGATTGTAAAGCGGCCACATCGTTCGTGTAAAAACCTTTTTGAAAAAAGTCGTTAATTTCCCTTTTTTGCCGCTATTTAACATGTTTTTAATTCTTTCTGAATGGGGGTTTTGCATTCCCCAAATTTTGCCCCTTAAAAGATATCCTTGCGTGCGACAAAGCCCAACAATGTCAGAAGGATCGCAGTCATGTGACTTGCAACGATTCATTTACCTTAAACCCGGTTGGGGCGGTCCCTTTAAAAAATTTTTCAACCCTTTGCCTTTTATACCTTCTTGCTGCGTTTTTTGTTGTTTTTTGCTGATGAGTTAATGTAAGGCCTTTAGTAAACCAAACTAGGAGTTGACAGAGTTTGAACCCCCTTTTTTTACATATAAAGTAAATTATGTCTTTTGCCCCGGGCCCCGCCCCTTTAATGTGGGCTTGCACATGACGTGGTTTTATTATCCACCAAAGTGTAAACTCGAAGATGTTTTTAAAATGGCTGGCAGGGGGGTTTTGGGCATTCCTACAGTCATCAGGGCCAAAAAGAGAAAAGATAGGGGGCACCCATGGGTTTTTAATGAGCTGGAGTCGCTGATGCCTTTCATTATGGGTTTCTCCTGTGAATGTTGGCTGTGGCCGGCGTTTATAAAAAGGGGGGTTTATTTTTGTATACAGAGAAGTGGGTTTGTATAGGTATGCATAGCAGGGGGATCAGATGTCTTTGCTTCGAGTTCCCTAAGAGGAATAAAATACAGTAAAAAGTAAAATTTTAAAAATTTTTACAAATTGAAAAAAATTCCCCTAAAAAAAAAAATTTAAATTACCCACCCATTTCCCATGAAAAATAAATTATTAAAAAAAAAAACGGGGTTCGGATTGTGCGTTTTAGAAGGGGCTGTTTTTCAAAATTAAATAAAAATTTTGATTTTTAAATAACAAAAAAAAAAAATAAATCACAAAAATTTTAAATTTTTTTTTTTTTGCTGCGCTTGCAATAAAAATTTTTAAAATTTATGCAATTAAAAAAAGTATTACCTAAAATTTTGGGATCAGTTAAAAATCAGTCAGGGACAAAAAAAAAGCCATGCATGGACCAGAAGCCCCCAAAAAAAAAAAAAAGTTACAAGTCAGGAAAATGGCGGGGCACAAGCGAAATTTTTTTTCTTTGTTTGAAAATTTTTTTCACCCCCCCTTTCCAGTAAAATTTAAAAAAAAACTGTACATGTTTGGCATTTTTGTACTCATACTGCCCCGGGGAAAAAAAATTTTAAAAACCCGGTATTTTTACTTTTTAGGGAACTGGTAACTAAATAAAAAAAAAAAAACAACATTTGTGGAATTTCCCCTTATTTTGAAATTTTTTTTTACTTGGAATTTTTTTCCTTTTTTGCAGTACTCTTATATAGTAAAAAATAATGGGGTCATTCAAAAAAACCACCCGTCCTGTAAAAAAAAACCCCCAAAATTTTTAAAAGTAATGTAAAAAAAAATTTGCTCTTAGCAAAAGGGAAAAAAAAATTTTTAAAAAAAAACTAAAAAAAAAAGAAAATGGCCAAAAGGGATGAAGGCTTTTTAAAGTGATACTAACTTTTTTTTTTTTCAGTAACTATGGGTTTTTAATGCATGTATTTTTGGGGTTTTTTTTAATATGCCCCCCACCGCCAATTTTTCCCCGTGTTAGTGTGTTTTTTTTCCCCCTCTCTATGACGTCGGGGCCAGGTCACGCAGAGCACATTTGGGGGCCTGGACGTCTTTTTAAAAACCTTCTTTTATCTCACAAGGTCCCTAAACTTTCAAAAATTGGGGTTTTAAAGTCCTGAAAGCAGCTCTTTTAGAAAGCAGGGGGTTGGGGTTTTATTATATTTTTTATCGAAATCATTATACATTACATATATTTTTACACATATTTTTGTATAGAAGTTAGGGGGGGTGTTCTTTTAACTTTTTTTATCCCCCTTTTCTTAATTTCCTCCAATGTCTTGGATCAGCCACTTTTTAAAATTTTTGGGTTAATAAAAAAAAAGAGCCATAAAGAAAAAAAAAGGGGGAACATTTTTAAAGAAACCCAATAGCAAACATTTCCCCAAAGATGGACAACCCCTGACAGGGGTTTAATGTAGAAAGTAGCCGGGTTTTCCCGTTGCACTCTTTGTCCTGAGCTAGGATCCCCAAAAAAGGGCAGTTTAGCCCTGGGAAAAACTTTTTCCCTATTACAATAGTTGTGGCCCCTTTTTCAAAAAATTTTGCATGGGGCCCCCAGCACTTAAAGTTACACATGAGCTCTTTCTAAAAAATTGTTTTTTTAGTTTTATATACGGTTTTTTAAAATTCATAAAAAAATTTTTAGAATGCCCTCTATATCATGAACAAATTTCCTTTGATGAAGATCTTAGTGCCACTACATATGGAGCATCTTCCTGAGTTTGTTTTTTTGGGGACCAAAAAAAGTCAACTTTCGCCCCCCCTTGGATAGGATTATTTATAAACCCAAATTTTTTTTTGCAGCCATCAAAGGTCTCCGGGGGGGTTTTTTCAATTTTCTTACTTTTATCATAATTTGTACAAAAACCTGTTTTGAGTATGTCTTTTTATGTAGGGGCCTTTCCCCCTTTGCATAGCCCCCCCCCTTTTTCCCCACTCTAAGTTATATCAGTTGGGCCCCCAAAGCAATGACTTATGGGGGTGGGGCCCCTTTTTTCTGTCGGGGGCCATTTAAAAAAATTTTTTCATCATTGGGGGGCGCATAAAATTATCAGTTTAAAAAAATTCCCCCCGCTTTTTTTTGGGTTTAAAACCCAATTCATTTAACTCATCCCACTTTTTGGGGGCTGGAACTGCCTGTGGCGGGGTGAGGTTAGGTGATATTGATCTGTGGGTTTTTACAAATGCTTTTTCCAGGTTTTTTTTCGTCCAAAAAGGGAGCCAACTCTTTTGATAATAGGGTTTTTTTAAAACTTATATGAAATCACATAAAAAGATGCTGGGGAGTGCTGTATATACATCACATAGGGGACATTTTTAAAGTTGTATATACATACATAGGAGACACTGGGACATTTTTTATATAAAAATGGAGACACTGGGACTCCCCCATATTTCATCAAAGTAGACACGAGTTTTCTGTGATTGCACATAGTGCTGAGACTGCTTTTACATACATCCTAGGAGATGCTGAGATGGCTGTAATTAAACACTTAGAGAAAACTGACATGCTTTTACATACAAACATAAAGATTAGACTGCTGGAAATACATTTGGGATAAAAGGGGACACTGAGGTGCTGGAAAAAACTCAAGGAGGAGACCCCAGACTGCTGTAATAATTACATAGGGGGCAAAGGGATGCTGTATATAAATCTATAGGAAAAACTGGAGTTTGTATTAAAAACACAAAGGAGTCACTAAGGGTTCTGTTTATAATCACCAGGAGAAAAAAAAACAGTGTATATACATAAAATAGGAAAATGTGGGACCACACAGACTGTAAAAATCGAGTTTTTTAAAATTTTGGGAAAAAAAGAGGCGCAAAATTTTGGGGGGATACCCGTGCTACAGATGAAAACAAAAAAATTTTTGGGGTTTTTTCACCTTTAAATGGGGTTTTGGAGTCACAATCCCAAAAAAATTAACATTTTGGGTATTAATCCTAATGGGGGTTTTTCAGCCCCTTCCCCCCCCAAAAAAAACCGAGGGATAAAAAATAAAGAAGGGGGGTTTTTTAACTGGCTTCGGTCAGACCCAAACCCAAAGGGAAAGCAAGGTTTTTTGTGGTGATCATTTGATTTTTTCCCGAAGGCGCGGCTTATTTCCCCCAAAAAATCCCCATCATAAATAAATTTGATTGAATTTGGGAAAAAATGGGGGGTGCGGTTAGACCCCTTCTTTGTTTTTATACCCCGGTACCCGACTGTATAATGTCACAGGTGAAAACACTGTTTCACCTGTGTGCTGAAAATATTTTTAGAGTCCTGTTTATAATGTCATGGGGGATCCTTTTTAAAAGTTATCTGGGCTCTAAAATTTTAAAAAAACTCCCCCATTAATGTCACCGGGGTTCCAAAGGGATTACCTGTACACTAGGGCATGTATACGGTCCCGTGTATAATGTTCCTGTAATGCTGTTTGCCCTGTACATGATCCAAAATTTCCCGGCTTTTTAACATTTTCTTTTTGCAGTTTATTAAAAAAATATGTGGTGGCAATATATGCTCTAGTAAAGGTTTTTGGGGGGTATTGTTCCCCTTTTTTGGGTATTATTCGGTCAATATGTGGGGGAAATATGTGGCCCCTTTTTTTGGGGTGGCAGAAATTTTTAATTGTACGTGGGATTGTTTTATCACTAGTAGTGGGGCTATGTGTTCTGGTCATTTTGGGGGGGCAGTTTTTGTGCCTTTTATGTGGGATTTTCAGTCTAAAAATTTGGGGGGAATCTGGCTTGATCATGTTTGTGGTGGTATTTTCCCCCCTTTTTTGTGCTATTATTGGTTTGGGGGATTGCGGTGGGTATTTGTTTTTTTTTTGATATTTAATAAGGGGAAAATTCTTTATTTCAAATAGTATTAAATATTTTTTTGTTTAACCCCCCTTTTGTCCTGTGACTATTACACAACAGCGAGATGCACTTACAGAAGTTCTCTGGGACGCAAGTAATCTTCTTCTAAGATCTTTTCCCAAAAGTTAAATATTTGGGAGTTTTTTTTCCTCAGAATTTTTTAAGGGGGTGGTTTCAAACTCCGGTTTTTTTTTAAAAACAGGCAAGTCGGGTTTTTTCAAAAAAAACCCTGATTTTTTTGGGGAACCTTTTTTTTTCCCATTTACTCTAAACGTGTCAGGTATCATCTGTGCTTAAGGTTGTTACAACGACATTGAGTGAATGGGCAAAAAACGTTACTGAAAGGTCGTTTTTTTTAAAAAAAAGGGATCTTCCAAATTTTTAAATTTAAAAAGGGGTAGTGTGAAACCAGCTATGTCAAAACAGGAGTGGGAAAAAAAAATGTAGAAAAAAAAACCCCCCCTTTATTGCCCCAAATACTGGCTTTGGCTTACAATACTGCGGTAAAAATCAAAACCCCCAAAAAAAAAAAATTTTTTCCAAAAAGCCTAAGAATAAGTGGTAAGTTAAAATTTTCTGATGGTTCGACTGCTAATAGAAAATATAATCCCATTTTTCCCCCCAAAAAAAAAACCCAAAACATTAGTAAAAGGAAACCTGAGATGTAGGATCCTTAAAAAATATTAAATTAGAAAAAAGCTTTTAAAATGCACATAAAAAAAACAGGTATTTAAAAACGGGGCCCTTTTGTCATAGGTTGTTTTCTCCCATTAGACTGGAGTCATTTTACGCTCGACCCCAGACCCGTACATCCCCCAGTGGATGGGGAGCGTTGTGTTTGGCTTTTTCGGGGAAACCCCTTTGATGATGAAAAATGGGCCAGGGGCACATCATTACCGGCCGCTGTTTTTTTTAAAAAGGGGATAAAAGTGCCTTTCCCAGATGGTGCCCTGGTCGGTTTCCACCAATAAATAAGTTATACCTTCTAAACCCCTTAGGATCATTTGATAACATGTTTTTCCAAAGAACCCCCTTTTAATTTGCAAATACGTAATTTTACATCAGAATAAAAGGCCCCCAAAAATTAAAATTGACATCTTTTGTCAAAAAAATGCGGGGCCCAGTGAAAAATTTAAATTTTAAAAAAAGGGAAAAGAGCCATAAGCTATTAAAAGTCCCCCTTAAAAAAATAATAGAGTTCAACTAGAAATGCCAGTGCTTTTCTTTTTTAAATTTAACACAGTTGAAAAAAAAAAAACCAGGAAAAAGTGTAAAAATGGTTTGACCAAACATTTCGGGGTACGTATGGGCAGCCCAGGTCTTTTTCAACGACCAATTTTGGGGTTTATACATGAATAATTACAAAAAAATGCAAACCGCATAGTATAGGGAGGTATTGGACAATGGGGATACACTTGAAAAAAAATGCTACTACAGCAAGTTACAAATAAAATTTTTTGCTTTTCACCCCCTATGAACCATAAAGTGCTTAGTCAGCCCCAATTTTTGGTTAAATCACTCATTCATGAAAATCCCCAAAAATGGGGTTTTACACAAAAGGGTGCCCAAATTTAATTGTTCATTCCCTGAGGGTGTGAGCCTGTATTTGGCTTTTTTGGGGGAAAAAACCCCTGTTGATGATTTAAAGGGGGGCCCTGGAACATCATTACCGGCCGCTGCATTTTTTAATTTGGGGGTTTAAAAGTTCCACTTTTTTCTGCGCTTTCGGTTTCAAAATTGGGTTTGGGTTTCCCCCCAAAATATAAGTGATCATTACCAAAAACCCGCGGATCGTGATAATTGTTTTCACCAAAGAATCCCTTTAATCAGGTTCATTAAAAATTTTTCCCTCGCAGCTATGGTGACTGCTGGTGTATGAATAGCCACCAATAAAAAATTATACCCACTAAAAATGTGGAAACATTTAACTTGTTTTTCCAAGGGTTTCCCCCTTTTAAAGAAGGTTACATTAATTGTACATGCGCTATGGGGACTGCATGGTGTTTTGAATGAGGGCCCCAAAAAAAAGTTATATTACCTAATCTGTGGATCACCCGTTTTTTGGGTTTTTCCCCAAAAAAACCCTTTAAGAGATTTTCTAATTTTACTTTGCGTTATGGTGACTGCTTTGGGAATATGAATTTGGGGCCCCCAATAAATGTCATTTTTCCTTTCCTAATTGTGGGGGATGTTTAATTGTTTTCACCAAAAATTCCCTTTAATACAAACTATTGTAATTTAATCCCCGTTAATGCTTTGCAGATGTGCAAAGGGGTGCCATAAATGGATTAACAGCTAACCCGGTATTTGCTGAACGGTGGGCCTTGGGCCCCTTTTTTTTCCCGCTTTCCGTATCTATACTTAAAAAAAATAATGTCATTCAAAACTACAAATTATCCCGCTAAAACAAGCCCTGATATGTCTTTTTTTTTGAAAAAAATAAAAACGTTATGTTTTTTTTTGAAGAAGGGGGGGGGAAAAAAAAAAAAAGGGGAAACGGAAAATCGTCCCGGGGGAAAAGGGGGTTAACTGAAGGCTTTGGCCATATAAAATTTTATTTTTGTCTGGAAACACTTTACACAAAAATTTTTTTATTTTTTTCCCAAAGAAAAAAAAAAAAGTTATATATTATAAAAAAATAAATGATTTTGGGGAAAAATCATTTATCCAGTCACTTTTTCCCCCCCAAAAATTTTTTTCCCCGGGGGAATTAAAATGAAAAAGGGGGTTTTTCTAGTATTTGGTAAAATATTAAATTTTTTTTTCTTTTTGTGATCCTTTACATTGACTTTTTCCTTTCGATATGAATTTCCCAAGAAGCCGGACAAGCCAAAAAAAAAACGGTAGGTGTATATGATAAAAGTATGTCCCCACCCGGGTTTTTCCCAATTTTCACTGGGGGGGTGTCCCCCAAAAAACGGGGCTAGGAAAACCCCTTGTGTGTTGTCATTGGGAGGGGGGGGGCCCCCCCTTTTTTTCAGCTCAAGTTTGAAGTTTGATGCAAAATTAGCATTTGGCATAGATGTAATAAAAAATACCCCCGTCTACCTGGACTAGTATTGGAATAATGCCCCCAAAAAATCAATTATCACGCTAGAGTATTTTTAAAGTATAAAAAAACCCTTTATCTTAAATGGGTTCCCCTTTTTTTCATGTGCCAAAAATGTAAAGAATGTGATACCCCCAAAAATGCTTGAAAAAACCCCTAATATATGTTGTGCATTTAAGTCTTCTATTATATAAAAGCCGAAAGGGGCCCCCTTCCCGGGGAAAACCCCAAGGGTTACTTCCCTACGGCCCCCGACCATGTGTGAAAGTCACAGTGCGTGTAGCCCCCCGGAAAATTTCCCCGGGAAATAAGGGGACCGGCGTTTCAACGTTTCCGCTCCCCCTCACTACTGTCTCATCAAACACCACACAGCCCCCACTACAGCCCCACCACACACCCTCCCAAACCCCCATCACAACACACATCACACCCCACACAAAACACACCCACACACACACCCCAAAAACTCCCGTTTTTTTACCCCGGCCCCCCTCCCGCTGCCCCCGGCCCCCCCGGGGCCCCCCCCACACCCCGGGGGTCCCCCGGCTCCCGCCCCCTTTTTGCGGGGCTCCCCCCCGGGTCCCCCCCCCGCGGGACCCCGCCCGGCCCTCCCCCCACTGAAAAAACCCCCCCCCTTCCTCCGCCCACCCCGGGGCCCCCCCTTGGGCCCCCCCCTCGCGGGACCCCCCCGGTCCCCCCAAAAAAGGCCCTCCGCTGACCACGGAGCCCCCCTTCCTTGGCCACAGAGCCCCTTCCTCGCTGACCACCCCCCCCGCCCAAAGAGCCCCCTTCCCTTGCTGACCACAGACCCCCCCCCCTTTCTGCCCCAAAACCCGCCCCCTCTCCCTGACCACAGCCCCGCCCCCCCTCTGCTGCCCACGGGCCCCCCCGCCCCCTTGCTGCCCAAAACCCCCCGCCGTCCTTGTGCCACAAAACCCGCCTTTCCTTGCTGACCACAGACCCCCCGGTCCTTGTGACCAAGCCCCCCGCCTTGGCCCACAGGCTGCCGTCCTCTGTGACCCCAGACCCCCCTTTCCTGGGGCAACCCACCCCCAGGGGCCTCCTTCCCTCTGGTGCCACGGGACCCGCCGTCCTCGGTGACCACAGACCCGCCGTCCTCTGTGACCACAGAGCCGCCTTTCCTTGCTGACCACAGAGCCGCGTCCTCTGCTGACCACAGACCCGCCGTCCTTGCGGGCCCCACAGACCCCCCGTCCTCTGCGGGACCCACGGGACCCCCCGTCCTCTGCTGCCACGGGAACCCGCCGTCCTCTGCGGACCACAAAACCCGCCCCCGCCCCCCCCCTGTGCCACAGGGGCCCCCGCCCTCTGCTAAACCACGGGAGCCCCCGTCCTCTGCTGACCACAAAAGCCGCCGTCCTCTGCTGACCACAGAGCCACCTTTCCTGCGCTGCCCACTCTGCCCCCTTTCCGGCGCTGCCCATCTGCCTCCTTCCTCCCGCTAAAACCACAGAGCCGCCGTCCTCTGCTGACCACACAGCCGCCGGGTCCTCTGCGGGACCACGACCCGCCTTTCCTCTGCTGACCACAGGGCCGCCGCCCTCTGCTGACCACAGACCCCCCCGTCCTCTGCTGCCCACAGAGCCGCCGTCCTCTGCTGCCACAGACCGCCGTCCTCTGCTGACCACAGACCCGCCGTCCTCTGCTGCCACAGACCCGCCGCCCCTCTGCTGACCACAGACCCGTCGTCCTCTGCTGACCACAGAGCCCCCGTCCTCTGCTGCCCCACGGGACCCCCCGGGTTCCTCTACTGACCACAGAGCCCCCCGTCCTCTGCGGGACCAGAGCCCCCGTCCTCTGCTGACCACAGAGCCCCGTCCTCTGCTGACCACGGGGAGCCCCCTTTCCACTGCTGACCCGACCCCCATCCTTTTGTGACCACAAAAGCCCCCGCCCTCTGCTGACCACAGACCCGGGCCGTCCTCTGTGACCACAGACCCGCCGTCCGCCCCTGACCACTTTTTGCCTCCTTCCGGGCCGCTGACCACTCTGCCTCCTTCCTGCGCTGACCACAGAGCCGCGGTTCCTTTGCTGACCACACAGCCGCCGCCCCTCTGCTGACCACAGAGCCGCCGTCCTCTGCTGACCACAGACCCGCCGTCCTCGGGCTGCCACAGAGCCGCCGTCCTCTGCTGACCACAGAGCCGCAGTCCCTCTGCTGACCACAGGGGCCGCAGTCCTCTGCTGACCAAAAGAACCGCCGTCCTCTGCTGCCCACACAGCCCCCGTCCTCTCTGACCCAAAAGCCCCCGGGTCCTCTGCTGCCCCAAGAGCCGCCGTCTTTTCCCTAAACCACAGGGGCCCCCGGGCCTCTGCTGACCACGAGCCGCCGTCCTTGCTGACCACAGAGCCGCCGTCCTCTGCTGCCCACAAAAGCCGCCGTCCTCTGCTGACCACAGAGCCCCCCCTTTTCTTCTGCTGACCACAAGAGCCGCCGTCCTTGCTGACCAAAAGAGCCGCCGTCCTCTGCTGACCACAGAGCCGCCGTCCTCTGCTGACCACAGAGCCGCCGTCCCTGTGCTGATCACTCTGCCCCTTTCCCCTGCGCTGATCACTCTGCCTCCTTCCTGCCCCTGATCACTCTGCCTCCGCCCTCTGCTGACCACAGAGCCCCCGTCCTCTGCTGACCACAGAGCCCCCGTCCTCTGCTGCCCACGACCCCCCGTCCTCTGTGCCCAAAGCCCGCCGTCCTCGCTGCCCACAGAGCCCCGTCCTTGCGGGGACCACGGGACCCCCCGTCCTTGCTGACCACAGAGCCCCGTCCTCTGCTGACCACAGAGCCCCCGTCCTCTGCTGCCCCACAGAGCCCCCGTCCTCTGCGCCCACAGACCCGGGCCGTCCTACGCTCACCACTCTGCCTCCTTCCTGCGTTTACCCACTCTGCCTCCTTCCTGCGCGGGACCACTCTGCCTCCTTCCTGCGCGGACCACAGAGCCGCCATCCTCTGCTGCCCACAGAGCCGCCGTACTCTGCTGACCACGGGCCCGCCGTATACAGTGGCAACCACTGACCCAAACCATATACAGTCCCAAAACCACTGAGCCACCATATACCAGTGCAAACCACTGAGCCACCTTTTACATTGCTAACCACTGACCCAAACCATATAAGTGCTAACCACTGACCCACCATATAGTGCAAACCACTGAGCCACCGTTTTTTTACATTGCTAACCATGAGCCACCGTTTTTACAGTGCAAAACCACTGGGGCCGCCGTCCCAGTGCAAACCCAAACTGAGCCCCCATACCTTTTGCAAACCCACTGAGCCACCATTACAGTGCAAAACCACTGAGCCACCGTAAACAGTGCAAACCCCATGAGCCGCCGTACAGTGCTAACCACTGAGCCACCAAAACAGTGCTAACCACTGAGCCACCATATTCAGTGCTAACCACTGAGCCACCTTTATACACTGCTAACCACGGAGCCACCACACAGTGTTTCCCAAAGAGCCCCCATACGGGGTTTAACCACTAAAGCCACCATATACAGTGCTAACCACTGAAAACCATACAGTGCAAACCACTGACCCACCTTCGTGCTAACCCTGACCCAAAACCATTACAGTGCAAACCCCCACTGAGCCATCATATACAGTCCCAAAACCCATGAGCCACCATATACAGTGCTAACCACTGACCCACCATACAGTGCTAACCACTCACCCAAAACATACAGGGGCTAACCGTGAGCCACCATATACAGTGCTAACCACTGAGCCACCATACAGTGCAAACCCACTGGGCCCCATACACTGCAAAACCACTGAGCCACCATATACAGTGCTAACCACAGAGGCACCATATACAGGGAAAACCCACTGAGCCACCGAAATATAGTGCTATCCCACTGGGGCCACCTTATACGTCCCAACCACTGAGCCCCCGGGTATACAGTGCAAAAACCACTGGGCCCCCGGGTTTTTCCCAGGGCTAACCACTGAGCCACCATTTTACAGTGTAACCACTGAGCCTTTCATATACAGGGGCTAACCATGACCCACTATATACGTGCTAACCACTGAGCCACCTTTACAGTGCTAACCACTGAGCCACCATATACAGTGTTTAACCACGGGAGCCCCCATATCCCGTGTTTTAACCCACTGAGCCACCACAAAATGCTAACCACTGACCCTCCATACTTTTGGAAACCACTGAGCCACCATATCAGTGCAAACCCACTGAACCACCTTACAGTGCAACCACTGAGCCACCATATACAGTCCCTAACCACTGAGCCACCATATACAGTCCCAAACCCAAATGACCCAAACCTTTTTACAGTACCAACCATGAGAACCATATACGTGCAAAACCACTGACCCCACCATATACAGTGCTAACCCCCTGAGCCACCTTTTACAGTGCAAACCACTGACCCAATATATACAGTGTTTAACCACTACCCCACCATACAGTGCAAAACCCGCGAGCCACCATATACAGTGCAAAACCACTGACCCAACCATACAGTGCAAACCCAAATGAGCCACCATACAGTGCAAAACCACTGACCCAACCTATACAGTGCAAACCCCACAGAGGGCCCCATATACAGTGAAAAACCCTGAGCCACCGTTTTTCCGTGAAAACCCACTGAGCCCCCCCGTATACAGGGGCCAAACCCATTGAGCCACCGGTTACAGTGCTAACCACTGACCCACCGTTATACAGTGCTAACCACTGAGCCACCTTTTTACAGTGCTAACCATTTGAGCCATTCATTACAGTGCTAACCACTGACCCAAACTAATACATTTGCTAACCACTAAACCCACATACAGTACAAAACCGTGCCCAAACCATTTACAGTGCAAACCCACTGAGCCACCAAATGCAGTGCAAACCCAGGGGAGCCACCATATACGTGTAACCACGGAGCCACCATCCCAAGTGAACCACTGAGCCACTTTAAAACAGTCCCCAACCACTGAGCCCCTACATTCCCTAACCCACTGAGCCACCATATACAGTGCTAACCACTGAGCCACCAAAATACAGTGCTAACCACTGAGCCCCCAAATTTTACAGTGCTAACCACGACCCACCATAAACAGTGTAACCACTGAGTCACCTTATACAGTGTAACCACTAAACCCCACCATATACAGTGCAAAACCATTTGAGCCACCATTTTTCAGTGCTAACCACTGACCCCACCATATACAGTGCAAAACCACTGAGCCCCCAATATACAGTGCAAACCCAACTGAGCCCCCATATACGTGCAAACCCACTGAGCCCCCGTATACTCTGCTACCCACTGAGCCCCCTGTATAACCCCAATTTATTTCACCGCACTCCCCTAACTATTAGTAAATAAACTATATAGGGAAATTTAAAATACCCCGATTCTTTAGAATCGGGCCGCCATCTAGTTTTAATATAAGAGAAGAAAGGTTGGCTAAAAACCCCTTTTAAAGGGGGGTGCTCGGGGAAAAAAGTAAATCTAAAAAAAAATATAATTTTAACCCGGCACGCTAATATTTGTACAATGATAGGAGATGTAAACTCAGACCATAAGATTATTTGAAAGAGTATCACTCAGAGTACAGTGGAACATGCTCAATCCATTAAAACAACTGGGGTTTCGGGAAGTCTTTTTAATAATTTTGATAAAAAGGGTCCATAGGGGCATTTTTCACCAAAAAGAAAAGTAGATTTAAAAATGGCTATGAAAATCCCAAACAAACGACACTAATGATGAGCGCCCACGATCAGGTTTAAAACACCCAATTTGAGCACAGTGTATTTATTGCTGTGTCCAAAAATGCTTCGTTGTACGTACCAGCACACTGGATGGATTTATAGAAACCCCTTTGTTCACTGTGCTTCTTTATTCGCAGCAAAATTCTGACTTTCGGCGGGGCTTCCCAAGTTTTGCAACAAGTCAATTTTTTGATTATGGAGACCCCGAGTTTACTTGACGGGAACACACGGGGAAAATTTACGCTGCTCCCTTTGATCCTGACCATGGGCATAGGACGTTGGCTCTTCCGCAGAGAAACACTAGTATCCCAAATGAGAAAATACGCTGCGTCCAGAATGTCAGGAAACCTGGTCATGGGCACTTCCCCAAAATAATGTTGAGTGCAAGTCCTTTTATATTTGTTTTTAAAAAGGGATTACAATAGAAAACCTTGTACTTGTGCACATTTTGGGCATGTTTGCCATATTTTTTCAGCGTGTTTTTGCTGGGGAAAAAAAACCACACCCTTTTTTTACGGGGTACCAGCAAAGTTAATGAGATTTCTAAAATCTTCTGCACGGGGTTTCTTATATTTTCCTTGCGAATTTGATCCATAAAAGAAATTTTTTAAAATTCTGCTGCATGGCAATATTTTCACTTTTTTCCCCCTTTTTTTCCACTTAAATGAATGGGAAGAAAACATACTAGTGCATCCAAAAATTAAAAAAATCATCAAAAAGGCCTTTTAAAATTTCAGTAAGAAAATTAATAAAGTGAAACAAAATTTATTCCCGGGTTATAGAGTCAAAAACAAACGGGAGTGATCTATTTCAAGTGTTTATTTCTGTAAATTTTTTTTTTGCTTATAGCTTACAGCCAATAAAACCCAAAAACTTTATTATCTCAGAAAATTAAAGTAGGGAAGATAAAGGGGGAAAAAACCACGCTGCCATATTCCACAGGACATAAAAGGGTGAATTAATTTTGGGATTTATTAGTAAAAGTGTTTGGGGGCTCCTAGAAACGCCCGGGAAAAAGTAAATATTACATTGTTTTTTGATGATATTCTAATTCTTTGAGATGCACTTAGCAAGTAAAAAACATTTAAAAAAAGCATGAAAAAAATTTTTTTTTTTATGCACCCATTAGGCCACTTTACACGTCCCGATATCGGCTTCCAACCCCGATAAAAAGTCCCCGTGGTTCCCTGAGTTGGCCCGATATCGTTTGTGCGTTTTTATGGTTTTAAACTTCCAAACGATGCTACGAACGATGCCAAAACGATATCCGGAAACAAAAAGAGCGTGCTCTCCAAATGCCGATATTTGGGGGGGGCGTTGTGGGGCCCGGGCGTGCTTGGTTTTTGACGTCCAACAACGATGTGGGGTACAAATTCCCTATTCTCTCCCTTTTTAAATGGTCGTTCCCGGGTCGGCCCTTTCAAGGGGGGGGTAGACAAACGTAGTGGCTTGGGCCCGCCGATATCGCGTTTTGTGAAGCTCCTATGCGATCTTGGGATTTGCCAGAAAAAAAGGGGCTCCCGCGTCGGGTTTGGGTCCGGGATCGGACGACGTTTGGGGCGTTTAAAGTGGCCATCAGGGTTTTGCTACAGAAAAATGTAGTTTTAAGAAAATAATGTGTGCACATGTCCTCACAGAGAACATATCCCAACAGCTATCATCCCAGTCCTTCCTTTATAAAGGGGTTCCCGGGTTTTAAATTTGTCCATGAACTGTAACATACTAAATGACTTTAACAAAGACAATTTTTTGCCGATGCCCTGTTTTCACCTCATGATCATTTAACAAGCATGAAGTAAAATCACTTTGCCTTTTAGAAGAGATTAAGATAGAAGGTTTTGGGAAAACCAGTGTTGGAAAGGTCTATGCAGGGCCCGTGGACATTTAAATGTTCCAAAGGGTTTGGCACAATAGATCTGGAAAGACTTTACCCGCCCCACACATAATATTTCATAAATCTCAGCCGGAGCAGGTTTTTAAAATAATGAATGGAATACATTGACTCTGTTTTACAATTATGTGCTTAGTTGCAGAGATTTTTATGAAATTTTTTGGGGGAGATCCTATTCAGATTTCTAGTTTGGGGGAAAATTTTCCCCTTTTCTCAAAAGCATGATGGCCCCTTTTTCTACGATCTAAAGCCAATTTTGTGTCCATACGTTAGTGTTATATAAGCCTTTTTGTAAGTGGATTTTCTTTTTTGTAAGTAAAACTTACACCCTTTCTAAAAGAAATTCTTTTCAGTGTGCTGGGGAAAGGGGAATTTTGCATTATAAAATGGGTTTACGGTGTTATAGGGGCCCTTTGCCCCTATTTCAGTTTATTCTAGCACTGTAAATTTTTTTCTGGCACACAGTTTTCCTGGGGGGAAAAAAGTTTTTTTGTATGCAAATTAATTTTGTTTTTGGTCCCCCTTTTTCGATGGCCCCAAAAGTTTGGTGCACAATTACAAATTTTTTAAATTTTCATATTTGGGGGTTTTTTCCCCCAATTCTCATTGAAAAGTGTTCACTTTTCCCCCGAGTAAGTTCTGTTTAATTCTGGCTTTTCTTTAAATTTCTACCTCCCGTACACACCTCCCCCATTGAAAACCTATAGAATTAGCCATGTATTCTTTCCTTAGTTTAAGGGACTTTCTTCCATCGATGTTTAAAAGCCCCCATACCGTAGTTTTATCTCTATATAAACCACCCTTTATTACAGTAAACAATAAATGTCTTGTCTTGAAAGCAGCTACTTTTGCTGCTGGGGGGTTTGTATAGGAGCCCTGTGTATTGTCTCCTAAGATATATTATTATTATTTTATTATACAAATTCACCTTTCAGACAGCAAAATACCCTTTAAAGTATCAAAAAAAATATCTTTGCCATAGCCCCTACCCAAATCTCACTGTGAGTGAAACTGGGGCAGGAGATGTCCTCGCAATTTTGGCATATTTGGAGCCCCTACTGCCAAATTTAAAAGTGTGCAAAGGGTTACCAATTCAGATGTCCCCCCCATTGCTGATAGGGCTCCTACCTAAAAATATGGGTTTTATCATAAACTCAAAAGATACTTAAAGAGGACCTGTACAGCCCCCATGGATTAGAATCTAAGCCCCGAACTAAATGCGCATGTCTGCTCCCTTCAGGCAAGGGGTTCCCCATGGCCCCTTGTGGGGCTGCTACCCCGATATATAGGCCCTTTTGAAAATTTTCAGTAATTTTCCCTGGAGGGCGGGCCCTTGTGCTGCGCCCTCCTCCATAGCATAACATGGGGGAGGGCAGGGGGAAAAGGCTTCCCCGCAAATCCTCCCCCTAGCATAAATGGGGAGGGGGGGGAA